>VZTO01001166.1:42537-71720 GCA_013400615.1 Syrrhaptes paradoxus | reverse complement strand
TTTTTTTTTTTTTGTGAAAAATCAGCCCTTACTCCTATTTCCAGATAGAAACAGGTCATCTCATGATCTTGGTACTTTTGCTCCTGTGCTTGTTTAAAAAATACACTGAAGGCCAGATCAACCCCTCGATCTTGCTCCAGACCCTGGAGCAGATCCTCCCAAGCCTTTCTTCTGTCTTGTGNTTTTTTTTTTTTTGTGAAAAATCAGCCCTTACTCCTATTTCCAGATAGAAACAGGTCATCTCATGATCTTGGTACTTTTGCTCCTGTGCTTGTTTAAAAAATACACTGAAGGCCAGATCAACCCCTCGATCTTGCTCCAGACCCTGGAGCAGATCCTCCCAAGCCTTTCTTCTGTCTTGTGCAGCAGTGCTGTGATGCCTGGGGGGATGTGCTGGGCTTGCTAGGGTGGGTGCTTTGGGGGAAGAACTGAAGCCAGGCACTATCCTGAATTCAGGGGCCTCCTGTGTCCCCCTGGCTTTGGTGGGGTGTTGGGGGCCTCGTTCCCACCCTGTGATTTCATGTTCTGGGCGTGGAGGTGTTGGACCAGCCTGGGGGCTTGTGGAGCAGGAGGGAGGCTGCTGGGAGAAGTCAGCTCCATGTCCTTGTGGCTTGGTGTCTATGCAGTGGGTCTGACCCTTCACTCAAGTCTGTTGTGCTGATGGGTTGTCTTGATTAAAATGAGTAAAACAGCGTGAAAGAGCATCTTTGCCCTGCCCAAGGGGTGTGTGTGCCTTGCTGGCTGCAGCTCCCACCTTGTCTTCTCCATGGGAGGGCTCTTCCCTGATCGCTTTGGCTGCCTCCTTAGGAGTGTATGAAGAATAACATAAAAAAAAATCAAAATTGTGGGATTGTTTGAGTGGAAGGATTGAGGTAGCTGTACACAGACCTATCCAATTAAAACCACAGGGGAATGGAGATGGTGGCTAATGAGGCTGAACATACAACTTAATTTAACTGAGTTATTTGAAAGGAAGCAACCCGCCTTGCTGCGGAATAGAAAGTGGGGGAGAAACAGAACATACCTGGAATTTCTTGTTGAAATATAAATTTCATTGTAATTAGTGCTTGTTTAGCTGTGAGTTACATTGGATTTGGGATTTTACCATATTTGTGTGAAATTTATCGAAGTGGTCACCATCAGTTGCATGTGAAGAAAACTTTTAAAAACATTTAAAAATGACTATTTGATTAAATTTCTTACCCAAAATCCTATTTGTATCTTCCATCTTCTAACACTAAGCATTTTATCCAACTTTCCTCCACTTGATCTTTACTGCAAAGGAAAAACCGAGTGTCATATGACTTCCTCCTTTCCTTCAGCTTTCCTTCCTCCTTTCTCTGACTCTGCCTTTTCCTCTGTCATACTCTCACGTCTCTTCTGATCTTCATCTGCTCTGCTTGTCCCATGGTCACATCCCTCTGCTTGGTCTTCCTTGCACTCATACCTCTTAACTCTTTACTCTCCTGCCTCTTTCCCATTGTAATACAAATAAATACACACCACTGACATAATATTAAAAAAAAAAACAAACCCCCATTTTCTGGCTTTCTTGTAATCTTATGATGAGGTCAGCCCTACCTGGGAGATCCTCTTCTAGTTTCATCTTTGATGCTTGTCAGTTTGACTTTGTCCCCTCTTACAACTGGTAAAACCACATCTCATGACCTCTTACAAATTTTAGGAGTGGCTTGCTTTCTTCCTGCCTTGACGGGTTGTCTTTTGATATTGTAACTCATGTTCTCTGATTCATGATGTTTATTTCTTGTGATTGCAATCTATTCTGTACTTCTGAGAGAAGCTTTTTTGTGTTTTCTAGATGATCTTCCTCACCCTTTGTTTTTTCTCATCACAAGCAAATTCAACAAAATCTCCCTGAATAGAAATGCATCACCCTTATCCCATCAAAATGTGGCATAGGGACAAGGCGTCAAACAGCAGAGTCCCTTAAAAGTAATGATTTCTGTAAATACATCAAAACCTGACTAGGTTTAGTATGTGCTTCCGCTTCAGCTTCTGTACCTAAATTTGACTTGAGAGTGTTGACTTACTCTGAAGATACTCCAGAGGAAGAGGAACAGAAAATGTGGAGTTTTTTGTTTCACAGGGTTTTTTTTGGTATCCTCTTCCCCTTTGGAGAGCAGGTGCATTGCTTCATTTCACTCACTCCTAACAATGGCCAGCTTATCTGTGAGTTTAATGCCAGGAAACTTGGACAGCATCATAATCAGAAGGTCAGGATGCTCCATCTTGAGTGCTATGTTTACAAAAGATTTGATGGTGTATGCCCTTGTTACTTACTCTAATTCTAATGAGTCTTTTTTTTTTTTTAAAGATTTCCACCCTGGGACTGTCTGCTAGGGCAGACTATCACCAATGGAAGTAAAATTTGTTTTTCCAGCATTCTGGGTAAGTTTGTCTTCTGTAGTATAACTGATTTTACCTTAAATGTATTTGCCACCAAAGAACTCTCTTGCATGTTGTCTTTTTTTTTATAGTAGTGCTAGTTTATCCAACAAAAAGAAAACACCCTGTAACAATTTTATAAACAATGCAGATAAAGGTGACTTCAAAACAGACCATGAGACTCTTGCACTGGGAGAATTATCAAACAAAAATAGGCCTTTGCTTTCCTGAGGCTGTCTGGTAGGTAGAGTATATACTGAAAATCTGAATATCTAAACCAACATACTGTATATTTAAACTAAATCTAGTTAATTTGAGTGTAGTTCTTTGGACTTTCGAGAGTGTTTGAGATACGAGAATATTTGAAGATAGTCCTTTAGCTTGGGAAGCCATAGTTCTCATGTAGTCTGGGAGATGACCATGACATGGATCCTGGTAAAGTTGTGTTGTGGTGGCATGAAGTTGTGCTCAGTTGTGAGCAATAACAATGCTTTCCAAAGCATCTGGGAGTCAGCTATGGTGCTTTACCTGGAAAAACTTGCAGCTACGCTGGAAAGTTGCAGAGTAGTATTTGCCACCTGGCTGAGGGCACTAGCTCTTTGCCCATCAGTAACATGCTGTCAAGGGTCCCAAAGCCTGAAATTACTCAAAGTGGAGACGGGACAGCATAGGCTTTGGAGGGAGACTGACTTCATGGAGCACTGCCAAACCCTGGGGAGGATGAGGGAGACCACAGGCTGCCTCTTCCCATCCTACCCCCGAGCAGGCTGGCTGGGTGCATCTCTACCTTTGGCCCAGCCAGGGGTAGCCTCAGACAGACTAAATAAAACCAGAGCTCTGAGGCTGCTTTTTCTGTGATGACATGATGTGACAATATCTCCTTTTGTGTTCTTATACTGTCCCAGTTTTACAGCAGGCTCACAGTTGATTTTCCCCATGCATCAATAGGGTGTGACAGCCTAAAGGGAGACCCTGAAGGGTTTGGTCAAATTCCTGTATGCTGTATCCTGGTGGCTGAGCAGCTGGGAGGAGGAACAACAAGAACTGTACATGAAGCCCAGTGTATGCCTCCCTGAGTATGCATCTTCTGGGGCCTGGGCTGATCCTGTCCCTCAAGTGATAAAACACAGTCTGGCTGGAGAAGTTCTGATGGCAACTGGGCATAAGCATTGATCTTTCCTTTGGGAGACTGGGACCTGGTCTGGTGTGAAGTCAAAATGGTCTGTTGAGAGTAGGCAGCACTGGCCCATTTCAGCAAAGGCTGGGGTCGTGGCTGTAGCACACAGTGTTGTACACAGTGAGGAGGCATCCAAGGGTGACATTTCTGTGGTATCAGACCAAGGGCAGAAACCAGACAGGAGCAAAGAGAAAGTAAGCCCAAGTCATTGGTGAAGTCATTCCTCCCATCTCACTCCACAATTTAGGAAATCCTATCCTGTTTGTCTTCCTTTCCAGACCAGGCTGTGGGGTCAGTAGGGACTGGTAGGGCTCAAACTTGAAGCTGATGCTGTGATGGCATGATCCTGGCCTTTCAGAGACTCTTCACCCAGGCAGATGCTTCTTAGAATCATAGAATCATTAAGGCTGGAAAAGACCTCAAGGATCATCAAGTCCAACCGTCAACCCACACCACCTAAGTCTTGTCCAATAAGCATCATATCTACACATTTATTGAGCACTTCCAAGGCTGGTGACTCCACCACTTCTCTGTGGTGCCTGTTCCAATGCCTGATCACTCTTTCAGTGAATAAATTTTTTTTAATATCCAGCCTAAACCTCCCCTGGTGCAACTTGAGGCCATTTCCTCTTGTCCTATCACCTGTTACTTTAGAGAAGACGCCAGTGCCCACATGACTACAACCTCCTTTTAGGTAGTTGTAGAGTGATAAGGTCTCCTCTCTTTTGGATCAGTGCTGTGTGATAGTAAATGTACAAGAGCTTGGGGAAGAATATTGCAAGCCTCACCCTGTCAAAAGCTGCTTCTCTAGCAACAGTCCTGCTCAGTCACAGATGATATGGTTTTGTCTGTGAAATGGGTGATTGAACTTGTGTGTTACTGTTTTCTGGGTGGCATGTGCATCCTGGTTACAATCCCACAGCAGTCAGGCAGCTAAACACCAAATGAGGGGATTCCTGTGTTTATGGGCTTACATGTTGCATGCAATGCTCCAGTACTCTGTTTCTCAATATGAAAGAAGGCATAGTGCAATGCACATGTTCTGTTTGAGGAGAACTTTTGCAGGACACTGTGCTGAGTGATGTGAAGGATGGGCAAAAATGTCTTATGCATTTCCCATATACAAAGGAGTTCTGGTTTAGAAGCAGTTACAACTGTTTCTGCCTTCTCGTTACTGGGGTTGTAAGTCTCGTAGCTCAGCCAGTGAGGCTAAAGCTGTATGATCCTTGTGGGTGTGAAGAGTTGCTGTTTAAACCTTCTCAGAGAGTGGTCCTGTGTAGGGCTCTCCCACTGCTGTTAACTGGGCAAGGTCAAAGATTGGACCCTGGATTTGGCATTTGGCTACAGAGCTGGAAGAGCACAAGCTAAAGCGAGAAATACAGATGAATCCTGCTGAGTGGTCCACCTGAGGGGGGACCTAATTAATGTTTATAAATATGTGAAGGGTGAGTGTCAGGAGGATGGAGCCAGGCTCTTCTCTGTGACATCCAGTGACAGGACAAGGGGCAATGGGTTCAAGCTGGAACATAGGAAGTTCCACTTGAATATGAGAAAAAACTTCTTTCCAGTGAGGGTGACAGAGCACTGGAACAGGCTGCCCAGAGAGGTGGTGGAGTCTCCTTCTCTGGAGACATTCAAAGCCCGCCTGGATGCGTTCCTGTGTGATCTGATCTAGGTGTTCCTGCTCTGGCAGGGGGATTGGACTAGATGATCTTTCGAGGTCCCTTCCAATCCCTAACATTCTGTGATTCTGTGAGTGTTCTTACTTTTCTGTATATGTCTGTGGGTATCCTCGTTTGGTTCAGGGCTTTCTAGTGCTTGGAAGATGGTTATAAGAACTCTATTGATATAAAAGAAATGGAATTGTACAGTGTTTCGGTATTCTATAACTGCATCTAAATGAGATAAGATCAAACAAAGCGGAGAAAGTGATTTCTTAGTTTTCTCCAAAAGGTCCCATTAAAGTGTTCCCTTCCATAAGGTATGTTGTTTCACTGTTAACAGGTATTGAGTACTTGACCTCTTCCTTTTTGAGCTGGCATGCCAGTGGTATTCAAAGTAAGGCATGTGAGAAGCAGCTTGAAGTTTTTTGTTTCCTTATGGCTATGAGGACTGGAAATTAAAAGCCAGCAGCTGGAAAAAAGAGGTTTGGGTATCTTTGAAATGGATTTGCTTTGTGATGAGTGTTAGAGATGTTGAGCTTCTGAAGGGGAAAACTGTGCCAGAAGTAGATGTTGAATGGAGCAAGAAATTTAAGAGGCTATTTTGCAATTGGAGTGCTTGCTACAAACCTGGGAGAATAAAGTTTCCTGGCCTATTCCAGAGCTGTCTGCAAGAACAGCATTTTGTTTCAAAAAGGCAGGACCAAATAAAGTGTGTTTGGCAGAGAGAATGTGGCTTTTGACGCTCTTGTACTGATCTTAAAGCACTGTGCGGGAAGGTGATTATACAAGAGCATAACCCTGTTTAAAGAGATTTGTGTGAAGTTACAGTCGCAGCTGTACCTGACGGGAGGTGTTCTGACATGCCATGGAAGTACTGTTTTGACAACATTACTTTAAAAAAACCCACAATTTCCTAAGGAATAGGTCAAAGTGGTCTACATGGAAAGCTGTGGATCAAGAGTTTGATACAATGCCTCTGTATTTATGAAAATAACTAGTTGAAATGCTTCAAAGAGGGATAGATTTTTGCTGCTTTCAGCTAAAAATCAGAAATTCAGAGAAGTGACTTGATAATATTTTAAGTCATGCAATAATTTAACACTGGATTACAGTTGAAATCCCATAGAAATACTCAAGACTTTGCACTGTATCAGATGGATTAGGCATGATTCACTTATTGCATTAAATTCCAGAGGGATTAATAATGTCTGGATCATTGTTTCCTGGGCTTATAAATTTAAAGACCAAAGGGGACCACGTAGATGTCTATTCTTACTGTGTGCTCAGTGCAGTCAAAGAAATGCAGGATATATCAGTAGTAGTTCTTTGATTTTTCTTTTTGTTTAGTGTATCTTCCTGAAAGAGACCAAGGTCTTGATTTAAAGGGTACCAATGGTAATGGCTCTACCATGTTGCAAGTAAGTTGTTCAGTAAATAATGAGCCTTGCCTTTAGAGGCAATCTATAGCTCTTTTCAGCTTCCAAATGTTGTACATAATTTTCTTTTTTCTGCTGGACTGACAAGAAATCTGTTACCTGGATGCTGATCCTCCATTTAGTTAGCCCCTTTTGAAATTCATTTCCGATGAGCTGTGTTGATGTAGTGTGGTGAATCTTTCAATTCAGGATTTTATGTATAGCATGACTTTAAATCACTGCGTAGTGTGAAATTAGGACTAGAAATATGTCCTGTCAGCACACTACCATTATCAAATGATGATGTAACAGCATACAAATGATCAGATTTACATGACCAGGCCTACTTTCCATACAGCTGTGTTGATTGGTGTTAATTATGCTACTGTCTTTCAATGCCTTATTGATTGTGTCCCATGGTGACCTTTCCCTGTTGTTGCTTACTGCTGATGTCAGTCTAACTATTCGATAGATGCTTAGGTTATGCCACTTAACCCTTTGAAATACTGCTTTGATATTAACTCTTTCCAGTCACCATGAACTTCTAGTGTTCCTATGTTTGTAAAAGCAGTTGTTGAATCAAAAGTTATTGGTTCATTTGCCCTCTCCTCTTGAATACTGGGTTTTAACTGAGGGGCTATTTAATGCTCTCTCCAGTTACTGGTGGCATGGGGGGTATGTCATTATCACTCGAAGATGTGAATGAATATAGCATCTGCATCTGTTTGAACACAATAGAAATAGTTGTCAAATACAATTGTCTTTTTCTGAATTGTTTGATAATTTTTAATCTGGAATGACCAGTTATTGAAGTCATTGCTTGGCATTTACTTATTCTTGTTCTATTTAGGGAGGAGCTCCTATTGTCATAAACTTCACGATAGCTTTTAATGTGGCTTTTTTTTGCTTCCATAATTGGCTTTCATTTCTGCAGAGTTAATTTGTATTCATTGCTATCAGTGTCTTTTTCCCATCTGTTATGTACTGTGGGTTTTACAGGTTTCTCTGCTGCTGCTGTCACTCTCCTTAGCCAGGATTTTTCAACCAAAAAAGCTTATTTTCATGGCTGTAGCACAGTGAGCATCCCTTAGCAGGTCCTCTTTATATTTTTCTGTGTGACTGTTTCTCCTGTTCAGTTTTGCTTATGGTTTGTTTTTAGGTTTGAGAAATGGTCTTTCTAAAAGATACAAACAAGTAAATTAGATATTGGTTAAGATTACACGTTGTCTTCCAATTGGAACAGAAATTAGAGTGTTGCCCTTTGCTTGTAATGAACCAAAATCTTCCAGTTAAATACCTCACCTGTACCCATTAGGAGTCCAGTATAACATTAGCTAGAATTGACTTCAATGCTTTCTTGAGTTAAGCTGTGAACTAGATCTTGCAGACTTCCCTGAACTCTTGCTAGTAAAGTGGTTCTTCCAGAGCACATTCTCTGCTAGAATAAAAATCAATGTGACAATACTTTTGTAACTTGAAGGATATATGCTTGAGGAGTGCCTCGTTCTGTCCCCTTACCTCATTTGATGGATTTCTAGCAGACCTCAGCCTCTGTTTCAGCTTGTCATTTGCCAGTGCTCCAGATTCTGCTTTTCTTTTTGCACATGCGGTATCCATGGCTTTATTTCCTGCACATGCTGTTTCTCTTAAATAAGTACAGTGGGTTTTAGTGTTGATTTTTATCTTGTGTTTTTGTCTGTTACCTTATTAACCTTTAATAGAATTGAGCTTCCTTTTGAAAAAGGCAATTCTAATTTCTATTGAAACTGAGCCCAGTCGTTGCTGTTGTAAGGAAGCTTTCAGGGGAACAAATTATTTGCCCTTTAAAAAAAAGAAGCTATTCAAATATCATTAGTACAGTGAAAGCATTGCTTTCTATTTCTAGCTCTGCAATAGATGAATTACAACTTTTTTCATGTTGACACGGGGAGGCTCTGATTTGTCAGACCTCCACAGTCTGCAGCTCCCGGTCCACATGGCCTTTTGCAAGCCTGCGGTCACTGCTATGCTGCTGTGCAATGGTAGGAGAGGCTAGACAAGATAAACTTTGAGATGGAGTTCATGCTACGGTTGGCTTTGGGTCTGGCTCTGGACAGCAGCTGCGGCAGAAAGAAAGGACAGCAGCTGAGGTCAAAAGTTGATATATTTTCTCCTCTTACGCTTTGTGAAAGTCTTAGAAGTATAGTCTTAACAAATGGTTGTACCTCAGATTACTAATAAAATTTACCTGGCTAAAACACCGCACATGTGGAAATTGGCTTCCTGCTGTTTGAAGCAAGTGACTTGTCAACATGGTCTTGCTCTGACACCTGAACGGACGCACGCATCTACCCTTGGTGAGGGTTTGTAAGGAGCTGTGTGGGCACCAGATAGTTCACACAAGATGGTCACGTCCAAATGCCTGAGCCCTGCATCTCCCAGAATTACACAGTGCTTAGCACAAACTTACGTGGGCGGCAGAGTATCCTGGGGAGAGAACCTGCAGAATGATTCACTGGATGTATTCAGGTGCATTATCGAAGTTGTACTTGGCACTGGTGAGGCCACACCTCAAACATTGTGTTTAGTTTTGAGCCCCTCACTACGAGAAAGACACTGAGGTGCTGGAGTGTGCCCGAGGAGGGCAGTGAAACTGGTGAAGGGTCTAGAGTACAAGTCTTATGAGGAGCAGCTGAGGAATTGGGGTTGTTTGGCTTGGAGAAAAGGAGGCAGAGGGGAGACCTCATTGCTCTCTGCAGCTACCTGAAAGGAGGTTGTAGTGAGGTGGGTGCTGGACTCTTCTGCCAAGTAACAAGTGATAGGATGAGAGGAAATGGCCTCAAGTTGTGCTAGAGGGGGTTTAGATTGGATGTTAGGAAAAAATTATTCACTGAAAGGGTTATTAAGCATTGGAACAGGCTGCCCAGGAAGTGGTGGATGCAGCGCTTGGGGACATGGTTTAGTGGTGGACTTAGTGTTACGTTAGTGGTTGGACTCTATGATCTTAAGGGTCTTTTCCAACTTAAATGATTTTATGACTCTAAGTTACTGGTTTCCCATGCATAACAACACCATTACTGACTTGTTTCTAAGGAGCGGCATCCCAACTGGAATCAAATCTACAGAGCAGGAACGAGCTTGTAAATGCTTTGGGACAAGAACATTTGTTTTCATTCAGCATTGTGTGGCTTCGTATGAGGAATGCTACTCTGTGTTCTTTCAGTATAAAGGGTTACTCAAATAAAATGAAAGAGATAAACAGTGGCTAAGAAATGATCCATCTGCAATGACAGAAGAGCAACAACTTCAGAAGCTCCTGGTTACCGTGCTTAAATAGTTACTTGCAAAGAATCTTCTGATATGTTAATTACATTATTCATACTGTTTTTCTGAATTTCAAAACAAAGTGACCTTGATTTCAAAGTAAAACTGCGTGAAAACATGCTGTGCTTATTTTTCATAATTAATCATGTATAAGCCAATTTTATGGCAAAACAGATAAATGACATCTCAGAATATTTGTTTGTAAATACTTTGCTTCAAGATGTTGGTGCAATTTGGGTATTTCTTTCAGTTTCACTGTAGGATGAAAGAGCATGAAATATATACTGCAGCTAAGCCCTGAATGTGTATACCATGTGTTAGTATACATTTTGTTTAGTTGTGGCAGCATGTATGTTAAAACATACAAAAAAATCTTCCTTCTTCCTTTCTGTAGTGGCCTAAGAGGGTGCTACTTGTCTGCAGAATCCATATCAATTACATATGTGCAGCTCAGCTTGCATGAGATGCTAACTTGGTAAGCATCAACAGTTTCGCTTGTTCAAAGGTGGCTGCTGCTCAAACCGAGAAATGTCAATAACCTCTTCTCTGAATGTCAGGGGGGTCCTGAGCGTGCCTCAGAGGCTGAAGCCATTGCTTTTCCAGGAGTGACTCAAGGTTGAATTTTCCTCACTTCAGAAGACAAGCTTATAAAACTCTGCATCTACAAAGGGGAGTACGTGCAGGATGGTGGCCCCTGTTTGGCACCACAATTAGGGGGTAGGTTAGGTTTGGGGCCAGTACAGCTTCTCATCCTCACCCCAGGGAGAGGTGAGGGGGGTGGCATGACGAGTCCTCCCTGGTGGGGCCACTTCTAAGGTGAGCAGATGGAGACACAGGGCTGCTGACCTGGTGCTTGCGCAGGCAGGCTTTGCTGTGTTTGGGGAGTGCAAAGTTATGGGGATGCTGTGGGGTGACCTCAGAGATGTAGAGGAGCCACAGCCGGGAGGGAGGGTTTGTACACCCTGTGGGGCTTGGGCTCCCACCCAGCCAGGGCTTTGGTTACAGCAACCTCTGTCAGGACAACCAGAAAGCCACATATGGGCAGAGCTATTTGACTAATAACAGATGCCTGTGAATATCATATATGGGTAATTTTGCATAATAAATCTAACAGCTGATCGTGGATGTATAATAACTGCTTTTTAAACAGGATTTACTGAGTTCTGCTGTAAAGTGTTACAGGACAGTATTATTTTATAGCTCATGTCAGTTGTGTCTGTACCTCTGTCTAACAAGTCATGGCATTTAGTGTCTGTTACGTATGCAGTATAATAGGTTTCAGCATTAGGCTGTATTCAGTGCATAAGCTACTATTAGTTTGAGCCTTAGAGCTCTTCCTCCTAAGCTGCCAAGTGGTAGGGGATCTAGCTGGGATAAAAGAAAACAATTTAAACTTTCTCAGTGAACTAGTTTTGAGAAGAGTTTTTCTCAAATGCAGTTTCACACTGAAGCTGTGTGATTAAAAGCCTATGGGGGAATCAAGCATGGGGATGTTTTAAGGAAGATCAAGGGACTGAATCCAATTTTTTCTGCAAATGATAATTAAAGAAACAGCATCCTCATTAGCATAATACACTAAATGATAAAAAGAATTGGACAGATGCCTAATCTTGAAATACTTCTTAATTTACAAGTACACATTTGTAAAAGAAAGCAATTGAGGTCTGTTCTTTCTAGCTGCCTGCCTGAATCATCAAAACTGCTGCCTATATAACTTACTGTCTCAAAGAGGAAAAAAATACACGAAGGTAAAGTTATGTACTCCAGGGTGCCATCCATACAATGTCTATTGCACATGTACAGATTCTAGAGTACTGCAATATTTCACCTCTTCTGAGATTGGATGCCTACCAGACAAAATTGCACATTTGAGCAGATATTCTCGACTGGAGCCATATGTTCCCCCAAAGGAGTCCAAAGGCAGCTACCATGAAAATGAAACTCATTTTTTGTTGATTCTTGAGTCTAATTATCTAGAAGGTGACCACTCTGAGTTTCTTGTGATTGTATTTTGGGCCATGGAGAAATGTATTTGAGAGTCCTCTCAAGCTTAGCAAGAATACAGAAATTCTTCTCAAAAACTAAGGGCAAAAAATGACTTTCTGGTTTTAATAAAATTGTGAATCAAATGTGGTAAGGAGAAATAGGCATCGCATTGATGCCTCTGTGAGTTACCTATATTCTGCTCTTGTCCAATACAAGTTGCAATAGTGCAGTTTCTCTGTTTCACTTTAAATAGCATCCCAGGTCTTTTTTTTCCCACGTCTATAGGCTCCCAAAGGGTTTTGAAGTGAACCAAACTCTTGGGAAGTCTGTGTTGCTATCTGCAAATGTGGGAAGGCTCATCAGATCTCATTAGACTGTCTACACTGCTGAACAAGAGCTGAGTATGTGGCAAGGAGTGACTTGCTTGCGCTGCTTGGTGCACCCTGCTCTGTGCTGAGAGTTGTTCTGCACTACCCTGCACCCAGCTTGGGCTATCTTCTGGGCCCAATACAGTGCCCTATTAAACATAATTATTACTCCCTGTGCACTTTTTTTCCATTCAAAGCTTGTGAAATATGGTGAGCCCAACAGTACTTTTTATAGTGTGAAACTGAGGGTACGTGTTGTGCACACACGGGGTCAGCAAGAAGGCGTGTTAGTAGTTCTAAATCTTGCTGGGCTGGTGATAGGAAGCTGTGGTGATGGGTGTGGGGGAGCCACACTGGATTTGGTCTTGTCCATGCTGCTGAGAATGGTCCCTGGTGTGAACGGTCCCCCAGACCACAGTGGGGTTTTGCCAGTATCTCCAATCCTAAAGCTTCTCTTCAGATGGAAAGCTAGTAAACACCCCTTTGTGAAGGGGCTGTGGCAGCGGGGGAGCTGACAGGTAGGCTGGAGTAGGCACTCTACAAAAGCAGTATCCTGCCCCTCTGAAGCTTACGTATTTTGATAAGTACAAATAACAATTTAATTAAATATCTTCATCTAATGAGTAACTTGACAAGAACACTCCAGAAAGCCAGAAGACTCTTTAGCCCTCTGCTAGGTGACTGCCACTGGTGACACGTTAACTCTGTTGCAGGCTGGGTTTGTGTTTGGCATTAAGACTGTTAAGAAACATGGTGGATGTTCTAATGCTTTAAAGTAAATATTAATAGTGCTCAGAAGATGTTATGGCAGGCAACGTGTTCGGTTTCCATCTTAACCTTTGAAGTAACGTGGAGTCAAAGACCTGCCTGTTTGATTTTTCTAGTGTCTTCACACATTGAGCTGAACCTGATCTCTTTGCATCCTGCTAATCTTTCGTATATGCTGAAGTAGTAACTGTGGAGCTGGAGAGTTCTGACACATGAAAGGCAGCACTATTGATCTTGGTGATGTGTATTTCCACACAGTGCTTTGAACTTGTGACAGTTCTGGAGAATGAATAAGTTGAGTGGTACATGCGAGGGTGTGCGTTTTCAAGAAAATGCTGTATCTTGTTCAGATCTGTAGTTGCCGCAAATATTAAATAACTCCTGATTTTTAATAACTTTTTTATTTAAGGCCTATCATGCATACGTGTTGTTTGTACATGTGTGTGTAAACTTTTTGTAATCACTGCAGTCTGAGGAGAAAAAACTAAAATAATGCAACTGCCTTCAAAGGCTGAACTAACAATTGACAGCTAAATGTATTGTAATTTATTTTTAATGAGACTTTGGAGGAATGATTCAATCTTTTAATTGAAGGGTTTTTCAGTGATAAATTTGTTCTACTTGTGTTTGTTTTAATGACTTTTACAAGGAAATAAGTGTAAGCTTCGTTATTTTTCTTGCTGGAAGTAAATGGGATTGTAGTTTAGCATTTATATTTTTTTCTAGCATTCCTGTCAGATCTCATCTGTTTACATTTGAGCTGCAGTTATGGATTTATCTGTGTTCCTCTGTTGGGATTCATTACTACAGTAGCTAAAGGTTTCCCAGAAAAAAACCCCAGCAATGATCCTCCTCTTCCTCTTAAGCATTTGAATTTTATTCCCCGCAATGTCTTCATTCATATTACATCAGTGAATACTGGGATACAACCCTTCATATTAATTTTGTCCTTCTGAAAAAGAAAAGCTTGCCAGATTTAACTTTATTGTAAGCCTTTTGTCCACCCGAATATTACTCCTGGTATGAACAGTTATCACATATAAAGATGTCTTTGAAGGAAAGATTCAGGCTGCTTCTTGCTTAAGTGAATTTAACTCTTAAGGAAAGTGGAGGTCTTCACTAACATAATAAACCATTCAAAAAATAAGTGTAGGAACCTTGGAGCCTGTCCTCCGTTTTCTGATTTGCAAGAGCATTCTTTTCTCTCTGTTCCTGATGCTGCTTAAGAATCAGTTCCTGTAAATTTCAGGGGTTTATTAATTTGACTTACATTTAAAATGTTTCTATGAAGTTAAAAGTATGCTTTGCATGCTGGTTCCATAGAAAGTAGCAAATAGTGTTTCCACTTCTCAGTATGAGAAAAGAGCAAGAGTATGCCAAGAGCCTTTCTTTAAAAGTAAAGAAAAAAAGATAATCTTTCTCCTTAATCCTCCTGAAGAATATATTTGTTAGATATTAAATATGTTAGATATTTGCCACTTAGGAATTTTCTGAATGGAGGAAGCCTGTGTATAGGTGCATAGCTTGCTTTAGAATGTATGTTTTTCTCAGTTTTCCCTCAGAAGGGTAATATAAATATTTTGTGTACTTAGGGGCCTATGCTACTTCTAGATTAGAATATAGGAATTGTGAACTTGCCACAGTTTTTAAAGAAACCTACATTATTCTATTTTTGCTGTGAATACATGTTCCACTTGTACTAAATTTCAAAGACTACTCTGTTAAAGTTTCCTGGGCAATTGGCTTGGCATCTGCTAATTTAATTCCCGTGTAGTACTGTAATAGGATATAAATTAGGACTCTGGGGACTACTGATAATGTTCAGTGAAGATGAAACTCTGAAGGATATGAAAGGGATTGCTTTGCTCATGCTGCAAGTGGTGACAGAAGCAGAAGAAAGTTTGGGGGAGTAGATGAAGGAGCTTGAGCTCTCCTCTCGTACCAAACTTGACCCAAAATGTGAAGAATTTCTTTGCACAAAATATTTTTTTCTCTATATCATATAAATGATTGAGAATAAACTTGCTGTTTATGATAATGAATGAAAATAGCTGTTGACTGTCACTACCTTCTGCACCCTGAAAATCAGCAACCAGGTTTTTCTTTCATAAGTCTCTCTCCTGGTCTCCCTCAATTAACTTACCTATTCCTGTGGATTCCTGGCCTTACTCCTTTACCCTTCTCCCCACTTATTTTACTATCAGTAAAAATCTTTCAGGATCTGTTGGTTTTTTGATTCCCTTCCTTCCTTCACCTGGACAAAAGGGAAGACTCTAGGGGCTAGGAAAAGTCATGTTGCTAGAAGGCTCATCTCCTAATTAGAAGAGAATTTTACAAACTATAATGGAGCATACATAGATTCATACTGAGATGCCTTGAAAGTAACATTTTTGGTTCAGTTAAGAGAAAATGTCTTTGTTGCTCTACTGACCTGGAATTATACTAGGTGGTATCGTGGCCATGCAAGTCTGGATACAGGCAAGAAGGAGAGAGAAAGCTTACCTTTGATAATGGAAGAAGGAAGCAAGAAGGAAATGGCTTTCAGAAAAAATGACACTGCTGTGTTTTTACCACTATTTGATAGGTCTCTTCAAACTTTGTCATCCCTACCACATTTTCTCCCTCAGCTTTTTCAGCTTTTTTGCTTGAAAAAAATAATGTTCTCAGATTTAAGTTCCTGCTGTTGACACTGCACTTCACATGAAAAACATTTTATTTGGAAATGTGCTGACGTTTTTGCCCAGCCATAGTTTATAAATCCATTCTCTCCCCTCCATCCCTGGCTGGGGCTTTTCTTTTTAGCTCCTGTCAGAGACTGACCTGGTTTGACCACCTTTGAGAGTTGCAGTTACCACTGCTAGGTCAGCTTTTCCCAAGACTACCTTTTTAATCCTGACCTGCCTGAACTCCTGCCATGCCATTCTGCATCTCAGCCCATCTCTGGTTCCTCTCTGTGAATGGCTCATCAGTGTTCAAGCCATGTAGATAAAATAGATATTCTACTCTGTTGCTCGGTACATTTTTCTGTGCAGAGGGCACAGCTGACTACATGCTGCCTCCTCCCACAGCAGGGAGTTACCTGCAAGTCATCCTACTTCAAATCCTGTCGCTCTTCCTCTAACATCCCTTAGATATTCAATGCCCCACTTCTGATGCAACTGCTTCCCTGACACAGCTGCCTGCACCACTCTCCTGGCTGATTTCCCCTGCTGCACTGCCTTCTGTGCCAGCCTCTGCTGCCTCTCCTCTGTGGCAAGGCACTAGAAAGTGCTTATCTTCAGCCCTGAAAGCCCTTCACATCTTCACCTGATCCTTGGCTAGTTTGTCTCACCAACTGCTGATCTGTACCTCCCCCAGCATGTTTATATTTGCGTTACACTTCATGGGTTGGATTTACAGAGATTGTCAACCGGTGAAGCTGGATGAGGATGCTGGTAAAAAGTTTTGCTGTGTAATAAGTTTTACAGTTGATCAATAGCGATGGGTCAGTTCTAATATTTTTTTACTAATTCTGCAGAAAATCACTAGTTAGTGATTTAGAAAATTAGATTTAGAAGTTAGAAAATTCAGTTTTCTTCCCTTTGACACGAGCGTTTCCTGGGAATAACTAATGTCTTACCTAAGATGAATGATAATTAACTCTGTGAATTTACTTCATTTTGGACTTTCATGATTTGGACTTTAATGACCAGAATATTGGTCATGAATATGTAAGAAAGCTACCTGGGGCTTGAATGTCTTCTCTCACTTTTCACTGAGGCAGCACTAACCCCTTCTAAGGATCTGACTACACTTTCGGTTCTGCCAAGGTTTGCTGGCTCTTGCTCTCTGTCTTGCATGCTTAGGGTTGGTGGTTGGGTATCCTGCCAGAAACAGCCTTTTCCTTCCTCTGAAAGTGGTGTCATGGGCATCATGTGTCCATCAGATCATCCTGTCCTCATCAGTGAGAACAGAAATGCTTCTCAGGTCTTAGAGTCACTGCTTCAGAGACATTTCTTTTTCCTTTTTTTTTTTTCTTTTGCTTTTTCTTTTTGGCTTCAAAAGGCAGCATGAACTGGTTTGGAATCCAGTCTTTTCATATTTAAGTGGGTTGAGACTATTGGGTCTTCATTAGTTTATTGTACTGGGAGCATGGAACTATAAAAAACCCCCCTCAGTTATATTTCATAATAGACCAAATATTTCCTTTTTGTAAATGTTGTTAAAGGAGTTAAGTTTCTAGGTTATAGTACTGCAAACCCCACTGAAATAAAGGGTGCTACTGCTGTAACAACAAAGCCGGCTTATACCATATTCTTCAAGTAGAGCTTCTTTTAGGTGCTGGAATAATGAAAGCTGCCATTGTCACTTGATCACAGAATGGTTTGCGTTGGAAGGGACCTTAAAGGTCATCGAGTTCCACCTGCCCTGCCATGGGCAGGGACACCTTCTACTAGACCAGGTTGCTCAAAGCCTCATCCAGCCTGGCCTTGCCTTGAACACCTCCAGGGATGGGGCATCCATAACTTCTTTGGGCAACCTGTTCCAGTGCCTTACCACCCTCACAGTGAAAAACTTCCTTGTAATACCTCATCTAACTATACCCTCTTTCAGCTTAAAGCCGTAACCCCTTGTCCTATCGCTACATTCCCTGATAACGAGTGCCTCCCCATCTCTCCTGTAGGCCCCCTTCAGATACTGGAAGGCTGCTATTAAGTCTCCTCGGAGCCTTCTCTTCTCCAGGCTGAACAACCCCAACTCTGTCCTCATATAGGAGGTGCTCCAGCCCTTTGATCAACTTTGTTGCTCTCCTCTGGACTCGCTCCAACAGGTCCATGTCCTTCCTGTGCTGAGAATTCCAGCGCTGGATGCAGTACTCCAGGTGGTGTTTCATTAGAATGGAGTGGGAGAATCACCTCCCTTGACCTACTGGTCACACTTCTTTTGATGCAGCCCATGACGTGGTTGGTTTTCTGGGCTGCAAGCACCCATTGCCTGCTCATGTTGAGCTTCTCATCTACCAACACACCCAAGTCCCTTTTCTCAGAGCTGCTCTCAATCCATTCTCCCCCCAGCCTGTATTTGTGCTTGGGATTGCTTGACCCACATGGAGGACCTTGCACTTGGCCATGTTGAAATTTATGAGGTTTGCATTGGCCCACCTCTCCAGCCTGTCAAGGTCCCTCTGGATGGCATCCCTTCCCTCCAGCGTGTCCACCACACCACACAGCTTGGTGTCATCAGCAGACTTGCTGAGGGTGCACTCCATCCCACTGTCCATGTCTCCAACAAAGATGTTAAACAACACTGGTCCCAGTACTGACCCCTGTGGAACACCACTTGTCGCTGGTCTTCACTTGGCCACTGAGCCATTGACTGCAGCTCTTTGAATGTGACCATCCAGACAATTCCTTTTCCACCATGGGGTCCTTCTCTCAAATCTGTGTCTCTCCAATTTGGAGACAAGAATGTAATGTGGGATGGTGTCAAATGCTTTGCACAAGTCCAGGCAGGTGATGTCAGTTGCTTTTCCCTTTTCCACCAGTGCTGTATCCCCATCATAAAAGGCCACCAAATTTGTCAGGCATGATTTGCCCTTGGTGAAGCCATATTGGCTGTCACCAGTCACCTCCTTATTTTCCGCAGATCCAAGGAAAGAATTAATTGCACTAATTCCAGAAAAAATGCATGTATAAATCATTGGTAGGACAGTGTCCTGAAGAAAATGCTGCAGTGCATACTGGAGTTCATACTCCGTGAATCTGTTTTACGAGGCATACAGAACCCTTGGAGTTGGAGCTGCCCTTTGCAGAATGTGTGGTTGCTTACATGTTTTGAGGATGTTAACAAGGAGGATCCATTTTCTGAGCACCTAAGCGCAATACAGTCATCCTTCCAAGCTGACATGTCACTTATTGCAGGAGAATGACTACACCCCTCTGAGAGAGCAGAGCAGGGCAGAGCTTCCACTTTGCCTTTAATTGCCTAAAACTGTGAATAGCTGCTCTTCACTAGAGAAGGTGGTTGGTCTCCATTCCTAGTGCAAAGACTGTGCCTTGCTGCTTAGTCTGCAAGTTCTCTTTCAGACACCGTTTCCTTTATCCAGCCCCACAGTCAATAGCGAAACAGCCCATATTTCTTCTGTGAGAGCAATTAAGTGTACGCGCTTCATCATCAAAGTAAGGTGGAAGAGAGTTTATGCAACCTTACATTGCTGTAATAAGAATATGTACTCTAGATTTTTTTTTTTTTCCCTGATGAGAAGTCAGCTTCCCACAGATCTGGCAAAACTCAGCCATCTCTGCTGCTTATTAACTTTTATATTAGAAGAGTTCGTCATGAATGCTCTCTTCTGAAAGGCCAGAGAGGATTGTTTGGGACATGCAGAAGAGTGGATGTGAAAACACCTCTGATTACATGCAGTGTGTAATCCTCTTGTTTGATATCACTGATAAGCAGAGCCTTGATCTGTGTATGCTGTGGTCCTTTCTGTAGTCAGGATATTCTATTAGCATAGTGACTAATGCCTGCCTTCCCAGCTATGTGAATGCTTCTTATTTATGTAGCTCCAACTCTTTGTTCTCTTTCCTAAGTGATCATTTAGCAAACTGACTGCTGGTGTGGCTGGGCTCTACAGATTGCAGGAGGGTGCTCTGAATGACACACATCATTACACAGGCTCTGGCTGCTGGGAATTATGTAGAAATGGCATTAAAAAAATATCTGCCTCACTAAGGCTGTGAAACACAGAACTGAACTACTTGCTGTGGTTAACTATAATGTCAGGGTGTCTTTGGGCACAATGTTAAGCCACAGTAGGTGTTGGGAGTAAAAAGAAATCTACTAGCAATATTGCATGTCTGTCGTAGCTAATTTAACCTAATTGTGCAAGAGAATCCTTGTCAGCTTAAACTGTGTCTTAAAATGGTATTTATCACTTGTTTTGATACACAATTTAATGAAACAATCAGTATACTGCAACCACAAGCATGGTTGGAAATGGAAATATAGAAGGGAAGGTGTGAAACCAAGGTTACAAAAAACAGATTTAGAAGAATAATTGGGTGAGAAGATTGGAAGGAGTCTAAGGGATGGGTAGGCAGAAATAAAACTTGGAGGGATGAGGAGGAAGTAAAATGCCGGAACCCAACAGAAGCTTTTTAAGAGGAAAGTGAAGTGATCTGCAGTATGTTAGATACTGCTGCTCGACATAGGCTTTATCTCAATGGAGTATGTTGTAGACTTGGAAGAGGAGAGCTACATCTTGAGGCATCTCAAGACATGATCTTTTATACTTCTTTTCACTAGGGCAGGATCATGTGCACACTTTAAAAATGTTGCTGACCCATTTTCATGTGCTCTGGAAAGAATGCATCACACTCATTAATTGCATGGATACTCTTTTAGACTGGTTCTGCTCAGGCGTCTGGAAATATTTAATTGATGCTAAGCATGACTGGAGGTTGAATCCAGGTACTAGAATAGTCCCCTCAATACAAGTGACTTAGTAGGTAGCCATGTATGTGCATCAGATATGAGTATTAAAATTGGAGAACTGGTCCCTCAGGAGAAAATCTCTCTGTGCTGCTGGGAGTAATTTAATCTTCAACAGCAATATAAATGAACTGAAGTTATTATTGTTGAAGGATGTTTTGTTTTTTATTATCCATAGAATTAGCAATAGGAGGTAGCTAGAGAGGAGGAGGTTAGTAACTTAGAGCATTTGTGTTTGGAAGTTTTGGTTCTCACCAGAGATCTGTTACTGGTGTGATTCATAAACTTGTTTTCAGGTTGGTGGACATCCCTATGCTTCTGTTTCACTACTTTCCCTACAAAAGCTCCATGTTTGAATTATTGGTCTATCATGTCCAAATAAGAGTATCATTCAAAAATAAGGGTGGGAAGAATAAACTCTTTCTGAGCTAACTGGAATGCTTCCACTGTGTTCAGTCAATTTTAGATAACTTGTTTAAGACACTGGGAGCTCCACTTCTCTGCTTTCTAACACAAAGGCAATAGGACATTCTCTAAAATTCCAAGTTAGCAAATCCAAATTTATTCAGGAAACAAAATAAATGCATTTAGCAAAACAGATAGAATTGTGACCTTCATCAACTGTAACACATACAGGAAGCAATGTACATTAAAGATCAGTAGAATTAAAACCATGATTTTATGGGTTTCAGGACTTCAGAATCATGCTCGTGATCACAAAACTAGCAGAATAACTAACGGAAAACTTGGTTTCCATTGGGCTTGTGTCTCATGATTGGTTCACGTTTTAACTGAGTTACCCTTGAGCATCAGAAGCCATGTGCAGGAGAACCCTTAGTGATGCTCTAAGTGCTGGGGAAACATCCGTCACAGCTGCACCTTATGAGGTGACAGACAGTCACCATGAGAGAAGGGACCCTGATGGAAGAGATTAATTCCTTGGAGTTTTGTAAAATACTTATTTCAGTTGCAACTTTCTTGTCATAAAGAAAAAACTTTTTCATGAAGGCTTTCTGTTGTCATATGAAATTAAATCTTACTCTACAGCCTTTTTTCAGCCTTTCTTTGCAGAGCTTTCACTCTTCTCCCTAGTCACTGACTTTCAAAACACTTGTGGGAACTCTCATCTTCTGTCAAAGTTGCTTGAAACTGGCCAGGAAGCTAAAAAGGAGACACAGCATGCATATAAAATATAATGATTTAGGACATGCCTAGAGGGATGGCTACAAAGTAAAACCTCTCCCATCAATGCATGTTGAGACTTTAATGTCTGGATCTAAGACTAAGGGAGTGTTCACCCCTTTTATACCCTCTGTGTTACTATTAAATCCACTGAATTATTTGTTTCATAGTGCTATTGGAGATGGGATGAGAGGTCAGATTGGCTTCATGTCTGATCCAAGAGGGCAACTTCTGTAAAATACCTTCAACTTTCTTTATAGGAAGATGAAACAGTGCATGAAATACCAGAGTGATGAGCATCTGAATATAGTAAAAGGCAGGCAGTAAGCTAATCCTCATTGGCAGCTTCCTTAGAAAAGCCAGAAATGAATATGCATGGAGCATCCAAAGAGCTGTTCTGGACCTCATAATGGCTGAAGCCAAATTCTGTGATAATTTTCTAGCTCGAGGAGGACTTTCCTCTCTAAGCCTTGAATGCAGCAAGACCCTACAAACACCAAAATCAGTTAGACTAAAAAAAAAAAAAAAAAAATCCAAACCCCGGAAAACCTGTTCTACAATTGAATGCTAGAACTCATTAGAAACAACTGGGATTCCTCTTTCAGACAGTTGTTGATTCTGTAGTGGGAATTACATATATCGATATAAGAGGAAAACTGATGGATGGTTAGATATAGTCCTTTTAGATGAACCTATTTCTGAAGCAAGTCAGTGATGAAGTTTTTCTAGAAGCTGTGACTAAAAAACACTCTTTGAAATGTAGAGCTTGGTATTGGTGTGTCCTGGATTCCTTGTTGCCTACAAGGAGATCCCCAGTTAGTTATCAAAAGTGTTTATTCCTGGTAGAATAAAGAGCTTAAGATGGTTTTTTAACTTGGAGTGGTGGTGAGGAAGATCACAGATGTCCAAGGCAGGTTTTTAGCTGTTAAAACTAATCAGCAACCAAATCCTAGTAAAGGGATAAAACAGATATTTAAGAAGTCTTTTCAAATAAATTAAATCATCAAACAATTTTGCAAAGCAAAAATGGGACAATAAATTGTATTAAATATATACCTTAAGAATTGGACTTCAGTTCATCTGTATTTCAGTAAATTTAGATGTTAAATCTCAGATGAAGTATTATGTAGCAGGGAGGCATACTGTGTTTGCTTTTTGGTGTTTTTAACCATAAATAGCTCATAATAACTTAGATTCAATTAAAAGAAGTCCATCTGTTACTGTTCTTGCTTTCTTACCCATCATTTAAATGGTAAACATCAAACCATATATACTGTAACTGTGTTCTCCCCTTTGACAAATAAAATGTGATAATTCCTCACCTTATTGTGAAAGCAGTGCAAAACACACAAATACAGGTCTGAAATAACCAGCTGCTTTATGCAAAACAGTTATTTTTCAATGAACAGCCAAAAAATTCCTCACCTGGATTCTGGTCACACATTTTCAAACTTACTTCTCCATTGTTCAGAAACGAGGTAACCCTAGCTGATAGGAATCTTTAAAGAAAGGGACAGTTTCCACCCTGTAAATTTTTCAGATGCACTTTTTTTTTTAATAGTCTACATTTACGCTCTGCTTGATGAGTTTGAAAAGCTTCAATTTAAACTAGGGTGCGTTGCTCTAGTATTATCACCTAAGTACTGTCATGCAACATTGATTCTTGTCTAGCAAGACAACATAATCGGAAAGATGAGCAGTAATTATATAAAAATAATTTTTTTTCTGGAAATCAGCAAAAAAATGTCTGGAGACTGTTTCTGGGCACAAATTGTTCAAAGCTAGCCATTGCTATTGTAGCTGTTTGCATCAAATTTGAGTTTCCCTTTGTATCTCTCCTGTCACTCAGTACGTTTTATCTTCCTGAACCCAAGGTTTTTCTTTCTCAGCCCTATCTCAAAAGCCATTTATTTCAGTTCTTGAGTTTCTCTACCATGACAAACATACTATTTTTACTGATTTTCCAGAGTAGCTGTGGTAAATGAAGGGGGATGATAAAACAGAAGGTTTTGTCTGAACAGCCACGGTATTACGGTATGGTACCGCCTTGTCTCTGTGAACAAAGAGCTCTGACAGGTGCTGGGGAGAGGCTGTCTGCCTGCATGGGGGAACTGCTGGAGCAGCCCCTGGCCCAAATTTGGCCCCTACCAGCCAACTTTTTCCCGGCGGCTTTCTAGACCTGTTTTGGGAGTGAGAGAGTTGGGATACGTCCCCATGAAGCAGTTTGCATGCAGCCACCCATTTCAGTCCTATCTGGGAAGGTGGCCTCATCCCTGGGAAGCAACCTGGGCATGTTTAATTTAATGGGATGTAGCCTGTAAGGTTTCCTCAAGCAACCTGAACTAGCAGTGTTGACAGCTGGTGGTCGTGACAGCAGCCTGTATATCCTATAACACAGGTGACTGATCCCCAGGTCTGTAGGTGCCTCTCCCCCCGGTCAATGTAGTGGTGATGTGGGAGGTGAAGAGTGGTGCGGTGGCATGGCTCCTCTCTGCCCTGCTGCCAGCGCTGTGCTGGTGGCCTCTTGTCCCCTTGCTGTCAGGAATATCCCCTGCCACATGCTAGGCATATGAGTGTGGCTCCATGGGTGAAGTAAAGTACCACAGGAGCAGCTTTGCAGCAGTTACAGGGAGCAAACAGCGAGGGAATTGGGACATATCAGAACATGACATTTTCAGTCTCAGAAGATTAATAAAATTATTTTAAATCGGATTAGTTTGTGATTTTACTTTTCCTCATTTTGTTTTCAGTGTTTTTCTGAGCACTGAGGTTTTTATTTGTGACTCAGATCATTCTTTTCTCACAATTGCTTTTTCTTCCCATGCCTGTTACTTCCTTCTGTTGTGTTCCCACATCCCTGGCTGTCTGCCCCGCTCATGAATTCTGCTTTTTCACTTAATTTCACTTGTCTGTGCCCCAGTCCTGATCTTCTGTGGTCTGTTTCTTCTCCAGTGCATACCTGGCATCCCTTCACCACCCTTGCTCCCCTGCCCCACTCAAGCTACAGCAGTGGTGCTCATGCCTCTCCCCTTTCTTTACTTCCTCCATCTTTTCCCTTCCCCTTTTTATTTTTCTTTTCCCCTCAGATTTGTGTAGGTTTGCTTCCTTTCCCAGATTGCCACCTCTAGTTGAGCTCAGAGGGTCCTTGCCCATCTCAACTCTGTCCCAGCCATGGGGTTTCTTAGGGTTGTCCTATCTCGAGGTTGTCCCATTGTACCAACAGCCACAGACCTTGGTTCCTGGGGGCTGGTACTGCACAGGGTAGAGGAGGCACTGGCTAATTTTTCCTGCTCAAGGGCCTTTAAAAAGCAGGATTTTTAGTCTGTCTTGTTTCCCAGTGCAGATACAGTCAGGTGAGACCATTTTCCAATTTTAGAAGAAAATTCGACTTTGTTGCCTTACAGAGAGGGAGGGGGAAACAAAGGATTATTAAATGGTGGCAGCTAGGCAAAGCCCTCACATTTAGCTGTTCTGTATTTTTGCGGCTCAGTTGCATAAGTGACAGGTGACAGCTCTGCGCTTGTCTCCTTGGGGGCTGGTAAGAGCAGTTGGGAGAACTGTGAGGCTGCCTGTGGGGGAGAGGTGAGGTGGCTGCCCAGATACTTCAGGCTGGTGCTTCAGCAGTGTTTTCTGAGCCGTAATTGCTGGATTTCCCTGTCAGCACAGGGGGATCTGTGAGCAAGCAGTTTCCTGGCAGGGTTCTGGGAACAGCACCAAAACCCGCGACAGGCAGCGAGCAGGCTTTGTGCTCTGAGTCAGAAGTAGGCTGAGAAGATGCAGTCCTCAGAGCACCTACTCGAGCCGGAGAAGGGGATCTGTGCGAGAAGGATATTTCCAGCGTGAGGTTCAGAGCTTGGGAGGGACCTTCTCTTGTCAGCACCCTCGGTGAGTCTTCGGGTCAGCTGCTGTATTTGGTAAAATCACAGGAGAAGGGAGATTGCTGCCTTCTGCCACCACCACCGCCCCGAGCCAGCTCATCCTTCTAGCTATTTCTGTCTGCTCTTATCTATAGCATCATCCCCTTCTGCCTGTGTACCTGCCAAGCATTCGAAACAGGCACTGCTGTGGCAACCTCCTTCCTTTTCTCCAGCCTGGAGGATAAATGACTGGATTGCCTTTTTTTAATTGTTTCCCTGCATCAAGAATTTGCAGTGGGAAAGCTAAGCTGCAGGAATGCTTTCAGGAGCGAGTGGCTGGGTCAGCAGATCCCTGCTCATTCCTAGCCCCTAGAGAAGCCCTGCAGCCTGGCCCTTGCCAGGCTCACTCGCTGCTCTGTGCATTGGTGCTGTCTTTGAAAGCAATGTTTTCCTGGAGTGAGATGTGGTCTTGGGTAACGAGAGCCAAAGTTTGGATGCGAGAGAGAAGATCTGGATCTGACTTGCTTGCGAGGGGACCCAGAACAGAAAGCTGAGTGGGTGAGTTCACAGCAGATGGCTTGTCCAATGCAGGACTCTTACTCTTCTTTGTTATAGATTATAGTTATTCAATATAAAAAATAACTATCAAAAATCCATATATGCTGTATGCTGCCTGTATGCTATATGTGGTGTTTTGTTTAGTTTGGGCTGTGAAGTACACTGCGCTCTGTGTTCGGTACAGCCCATTGAGGTTTGTGACTTTGTTCCCAGCTGGGAATCTCAGTGTTTGTATCTGGAGTCATGCAAACAGACGCGGCTGTACAAAACTTATGACCTGCCTTTGAGTCTCTGTTACAGTACTGGTTTGAGCCAGTAAATGTTGTGCAGATTGGAAAATTGGAATTAAAGTGTGTCTCCTGCAGCTTCAGTGTATGGTTTCAGAGGCACTGTAGCATAGATATACTTGTATGTGTGTAACATACTGCTTCTGATCCTTAAAATGAAAGGTGTAGATGTAATGGGATGCAGTTTCAAAGCACCTTCCCCACAATTAGTTTATTGGAGAGGTGGGAAAAGAGATTGAATAATCAGAATTTTCTTCTTTTAAATAATCAGGTTCTAAAGATAGAATTAATTTTTTTTAATAGCCAAAATGTATTTCAATGTGAGGCTGTCAAGGCTCCCCATGTATTTTGTTTCATCCTTGCACTGACTGAAACTGTCATTGTAACGTTTGAAATAAGACGTGGATTCTGATATCCTCTATCGAGATTTCTGTTTGTCAAATCTGTAATCTATGTATGGATTCTTAGGGCGATACCTACAGCAGAAGTTGTTTTGATGAGCAAGAAACACTGCAGTACATGGAGTATCTAAATATCTAAATCAATACATTGTGTCTTTCAGTGTTTGTAAAATACCTCTATGCTGTAGGCAACTATTGATTTACAAAATCTAACTTTAACCATTACTAGTTTTTAGCATTTCCACAACAGTATAAAGATATTTGTAGTTGATTCTTGCCCAGATGGAATGTTTGGGATGCAATTGCTTTGCTCTATGGTCTGGATGATGCTTCTGGCCAGAAACAGAGTCCTCAGCTTTTCGGCTTAGTTTTCTGCTGGACTATGAAGTTACACCTGGCAGGTCCAAGGAAGAGTGTGTTTTACCCTGATTGTTGCCTTTACTTCGGATGAGTCAGGCAAGTTTCAATATGTATGAATATTAGGGGTTTTTTTAAATATGTAAGTAACAAAGTTCAGTTTTTCTCTCAGTTCATAAGTATGGATAACTAGCTCTTACACAGCCCTTTCCATGAATTGATGAGACAGTCCTTTGCAAATGGGATCACTGTCAGTGCACCATTGCACACATTCAGGAATGACAGCACAGGAGGTGGGAGTAATTTTGTCTCATTTTTATCATCTAGAAGTTGAGATGGTCATTCAGGCTCAGGCCACATCAAAGGGAGAGGTGCACAGTTTGTCACACTCTGGGGGACCTTTGTTCCCTTTGAGTATGTGATGTCTATGCAGTTAAAGAGCTTCATTCTCCTACATGGTCCCAGGTCTTAGTCCCCAGGACAAGATAGGGGTAGGCTGGGTTTCTTTGCTTCAAGCGCTTGTCTTTTGGAGACAGTTATTTCCCTGTGAGACAAAACCCTTGTTAGTTTTGAGGACAGCTTACAGAGGGGGCTGATGCTGGAGGAGTTAAGGGTAACACCACACCAGGTCTGGCTCACATAGGGTCCTCCAGTGCTGTCCCAGCAGGAGGGTTACCCAAAGCACCCACGTGCCCATGCCTTGCTCCAAGACATGCAGTACACCCTTCATGAGGTTAAATGCTGCTCTAGTGAGCTGCAACACCGATCTCAGACAGTTTTGAATGGAGAAAATAATCAACTGCCACTTTGAGGTGTGGTCAAAGCGCTTAAGGTATGGATGTGACTACATGCACATAGACAGTGGTGGCTGTGTCGGTGCTTTGGGGACAGGAGACCTGTCTGTGGGGCAGGTGTCTTTGGCAGGGTAGACGCTGTTTCTGTTGGCCAGGTAAGTGCTTATCTGCTGAGCTGGACTAGATGCTGACAGTCAGCTGACAGATGGAGCGGATCTCACCTGGCATGACTTGCACTAGGTCACTCAGCAGGTGAGTGCCAAAGCTGGATGCAAAAACCAGGTCTCTGTGCTACTTGCTAGGACACACCAACTCCCCAGCACCCAACCAAACCCGCTTTGTTTGCGTTTCCCTTATTCTTGTATGGTCTGTGAAATGCCTGGGTTAAGTGCCTTCATGCCCCACAGTGGGTCTGGCTGGGCAGTGCTTAGCACCGTGGCGATGTGAGGATGCGAAACCTGCCATGCCTGCAGGATGATGGAAAAAATAAGGGAAAAATGACCCTTTTTTTTAGATTTTGCAAAACATTCTAGCTAAGATCCTGTTGTGCAGCAAAGGCAGCAGGTGCCTGGCACTGCCAGAGTGGTCATGGTGGCCTTAACCGATCCTTTACAAGCCACTAAACGACACAACATTTGTGAACACTGCTGCAGTGTGCTCCTTTGCGTTACAGTTCCTATGGAAACATGCTGTAAGAATGTCG
Source organism: Syrrhaptes paradoxus (assembly GCA_013400615.1). Classification (NCBI taxonomy): domain Eukaryota; kingdom Metazoa; phylum Chordata; class Aves; order Pterocliformes; family Pteroclidae; genus Syrrhaptes; species Syrrhaptes paradoxus. The sequence goes on along the minus strand of VZTO01001166.1, from coordinate 43,021 downwards.
AAAATAAGTACAGTGCTTTGAAACTCTTATTATTTTGATGTTTAATTTCCCCCAAAATCTCCTTTACCACCTTTATGGCTGATTTTTTAGTACATTGAAAAGGTCATTGTAATTATCTGGCAACAGTGCGCTACCCAGCTTACCCAGGTTTCTGCATCCTGGGATCTGATGGATCCCAAGATGTGGTATGGAGATCAGTACTCCCTTCCCCCATCCTCCCTGCTCAGTGGGGTGGCAGGTTGTGGGTGTAAGTGTGGAACATATATATATATATATATATATTTATATATATACACATGGCTTTACCAAAGGAAAATCATGCCTGATGAATTTGGTGGCCTTCTACGACAGAGCCACGGCGCTGGTGGATAGAGTAAGGGAAACAGACATTATCTACCTGGACTTGTGCAAAGGTTTTGACACAGTCCCACATGACATCCTTGTCTCTAAGTTGGAGGGACATGGATTTGACAGAAGGACCACT
>VZTO01001166.1:0-42006 GCA_013400615.1 Syrrhaptes paradoxus | reverse complement strand
ATTTAGACTAGACATTAGGAAGAAATTTTTCACTGTGAGGGTGGTGAGGCACTGGAACAGGTTGCCCAGGGAAGCTGTGGATACCCCATCCCTGGAGATGTTCAAGGCCAGGCTGGATGAGGCTTTGAGCAACCTGGGCTAGTGGAGGGTGTCCCTGCCCATGGCAGGGGGGTTGGAACTTGATGGTCTTTAAGGTCCTTTCTAACCCAAACCATTCTATGATTCTTTGATTCTATATATATATATGTGTGTGTGTGTGTGTATACATGAACTGATGGAGGCTTGGCTCCAGCTCCCTTTCTTCCCCATGTAGTGAATGAGACAGTGGTGTTTGCCCCAACAGGTGAAGGCATAAGCCTATTCCCAGCTGTTTTCAGCACAGTACTGGCTGGGATGGAGTGCTGGAGGTCACCTAATCCAGCTGCCCCATCGAAGCAGAGCCCTCTTCAGTGGCAGTGCTGGAGATGGTTGTGTGCCAGATGGAGCTATTCTCCAGGTTCCCTTTGGCCCGTGGTGGGGGTGTCAGTGCTGGAGGAGGCCATGGTCTGTTTGGGAGAGCTCTTGGAAAGGAAATTACTTGTTCTCCCCAAAAGGAAGTGCACCCTGGCAACTGAAAACAGGGCTGAGCCTTTAAGGTTCTTTTCCCCAGTGCTCCCCTGGTTTCCTTGTAAAGCTATCATCTCCCTTAGAGCAGTCTCCTTGACCTTAGTAATGTCTAAGATTTTCAAAGTAGCCACATCCCGTTTTCAAAAGCCACTTTTGATGGGAGAGCTTTAGGAGAGCTGGGGCTAAATACAGTAAAGGGCCAGAAAGCCTTGTTTAAAACTAGGGGCTAATTTTTGCTAATTTTTAGGCTTCTGGCCTCTTGCAGTACCATGCTCCAGAACCCAGTGGTAGGTACCAGGAGATGAGCTCGAGATGCATCTTTGGCATTTGAGGGGGAAGCAGGCACTTACATTCTTGAATTGGTTTTCTGGATTTTTGGGTAGAGGCAAAACCCATGATACCTGTGTGTGCCGGATACATATTTCCTTCAGTCTCTGCATTCTCCAGGTGTCTCTGGTCTGGGGAGCCACCCATCTGACATTTCTGTAGAGCCCTCCTGGATCCCAGCAGCAGAGGTAACAATAAAAGCAGGTTTGAAATAAAAATAAGTTGATGCTGGAGCAGTATTTTTCAAGACTTCACATCCTAGACAAAATGTATTACACAGTCATGATGATACACATTTAACTGATGTTATGCTTCAACATTAAACCACATTTCAGCCATTTGAGAAATGTGGGCATCTGTTTGAATCCTCTTCCAAGTCGTCAGGCCAAATTCTGCTCATGGGGCTACATCTGCAGAGCCAGTGAGCATCATGCTGTGTAGTTGTGCACCCTGCTTCACGATGCTGCTTTAGTCTTTGCATGACATTTTACATCCTTGTGGTAAATGTAGTGACTACACCAGATCTGTTTTATTCTAGTGCAACACCAAAGGCCAGTAGAAGAAATATGAGTCTAATCTTATGGACAGAAGAAAGCTTTATAGACTGATTTCAGGGTTGCTATCATAGTGGAGTGAAACCATTCATTAACTGAGCACGCAAATTAAAATGTAAATACTGGTCCTAAAAAAAAAAGTATTGTGAAGCTTGGCATTTGCATTTTATATCTGTGAAAATCCTTCCTTCCTTTCTGGAGTAACAAGTGTTGGCTGCAGCACTGAAGCAAATACCAACAGAGATGAGAATCATGAACTCTGGTGCAGCTGTGGATTATAAAGAGAAATTGCCTTGTTTTAACATGGAATTGCAAGGCTGAGGTTTTGATTGCAAGAGCTCTTCTCAAACTGCTTTGGGGCTGGGCCTCTGTAGATGTAACCTTTCTAACCCAATTGATAAGTTCATGCATATGCACGCTATGTAGGTCATTGGCATTTATCCCAAGTAGCCCAGAAATGAATGCAGTAAGACTTCAAAATGTGTTGCCTTTCAACCCTTTCCTTGTAGCAGAACTCTGTCTCCCACTCCTCCTCATTCATCTATGCATTTTATGCTGGAAAAATCCCACTGAGTTACCACTCGGTATGCCTGGATAACTGGCAAATGAAATGCTGAATAAACAGCTACACTGATGAGAGAGTAAGTGGCAGCTGGGGATGCATATACCTGCAAGTATGAGGGACAGCTGCTTTGAAGTAGGGAATTATTTACACCTTTACTAAATCATTGCACATTTGTTTAGCAGTCATGGAAATTTTGTTAATACCTTCAATTTGAGAAAGGAATTATTGCAATGATTCAAAAGACTTACTGTCGCATGTACCATTAGATAATGTTAAATCCTGGCATGTAGTCAAGTCATTGTTAAACTCTTAAGAGAAAAATTATAAATTATCTTGAAGGTAATGGACTCATGTATGTGTGTGGTTCAATAAAGGAAAATCACAGAATATACAAGTGATTTTTAAACGTGACATATGCACATGTACAGGATTATTAATTTTGTCCTTGTATTGAAATATTTCATAGCCTCCTACCACACCAAATACATTTTCTTGAGCCCCAGTGATGTCAGACATACTGAACGTGGGATGAATGGTAATGATAGATGGTCGTACTTCAAACTGAGACGTACTATCCATTGGGTTCCCATAGGAATTCACATTAAGTTTTGTTGTAACTAATGATCTATGAATACAAAAATCAATTGAATTTGAAGGCAGTACTGGACTGGTAGCTATTGCAAGCTCTGCTAAGGATAGAGGGAAGTTTATAGCTAGGGAACTAGAAATACTGGATTTCTAATCTGTGGGGCTCAAATAAGACAAATGTAAACAGAGAGGTCAATGGAAAATGATCTGAAAATACATAAACAGTAGTGCTAGGAAAGAGAAGAAGCTGTCAGCCTGGAGTGTGGTGGCTCTTAACAGTTGAAAAGAATTAACTCCTTGACTGTGTCAGACTGAGCTAGACACTGGCAAATGACACTATTCATTCAAGAGATTTGTGAAGGGAGCACCCAAAACCTTGCTTCCCTCCTGGCACAAGTGCCCCGGGAGCCCTGCTGGCACCAAGAGCTCAGCAAGGGGCAGTGGCTGGCCTGTCACCGTACTTTCATCTGCAACGACTCACCTTGGTCTGCATTGTACAGTTGTCCTTGTATTCAGTCTTAGCCCTGCTGGTGGTCAGTGGAGATAGCAACGGAATTAAGCGTAAGCAGAGTGGGTGGGTAACTGTGGTATGCGGGGGCTGAAGCTGAAGAGAGACGTACACCTCTGCAAAACGGGTCCGAGCCTGCTTTACACTAGGTATCTGGGGCAGCGGGTTGAGTTGCTGTCTGTATGTGTCTGTAGCTCTTCACTGATCATAGACCTATATACAATTAAAATCACTGGATAAAACTGAGCATTTAACTTTCAGGTGGCTAAAGCAGACTCTAATATGGATGTGCCACGGGGAACAAATTTGCCACATGGCCTGGGACTCTTGGAGAGTCTGGTGGCCATTCGCCAGGTTTGAATTTTCTTTAAAATAGTGCATCAAGTGTAATTGATTTCTGGCATGGTTTAAGATGTGGACAACCGCATTCCTTGTTTTTCAAAATGCTTTTGGGTTTTGGTTTTTTTTTTTTAAACAATCTTTTTGTTTGCTTGTGTGGTTGTTGCAGCACAAAGAAAGGCTGTTGCGTAGCAGAGGTGTGAGAAGGGTGCCTCCACAGAGTCCCATTATAACAGACGGGGAGGAAACAGCAGAAAAGTATGGGGGGAACAGCCCCTAACACAGAGCCACCCTCCCTGAAACACAGGTCTCTTAAGTCATGTTAGTTAAACTGGCTAAGCAGAGGGACAGCAGTCAATACAGACTTTGATGTCAGAATTAATTTTTGATGATCGATAACACTTTGCCTAATCAAATATCTATAGATACCTGAAGGATTAACACTTCTGTGTTTGATGTATCTGTCCCTGATTAGGATCAGAGTCAGGGTAGATTATAATAAATTCCACTTTAACTTCGATTCTGCATTTTCTCAGTTAAAACATGACATACATTTTTGTTGTCTCAGGAAAAGCTTTTGCGCCTACCTAATACATGCGTGTGTGTGAATTCTCCCCCTCCTTTCCTAGCTGCAAAGATTATCGGTTTGCGTAGATGCTCTGGGGAATTACATTTTAGCACATCTTTGTGTTTGAAATTCCAGATTTCTTAAAGTTAACCAACAGCCTACTCTCTCTTCAGCCACATAAGATATATATATATTTTTTTTTTTAGATCAGAAGGATGTGGGTCTTAAAAGAAGGGAAGATTTGCTAGCAGATAGAGCACTAAACCTGAGCATCAGGAGGTCATTGGCACTTCCCTTGTTCCATATTCATCTGTTTGGTGACTTGGGACGAGGCATTTCACTGCTCTGTTTATTTCACATGACTTTGGAGTTTCCCTACATTTTGTCCTATTGTAAAATCTTTGAGGTGGTGTCCTTTTCTTACTGTGTGTTTATATAAAGCCTATAGCACTTGACTGTCTGCAAGAAGCTGAAAATGAGGGCATATTTTGGGATGACAGAAAAGTAGAAGATGGCTTGTCTCCAGGGGTTAAACATAATAAGTAGTTGAGACAAGAAAAGGCGTAAGATGCCTGGCCTATATTCTAGAATCATAGAATCATAGAATCATAGAATGGTTTGGGTTGGAAAGGACCTTAACAATCATCAAGTTCCAACCCCCCTGCCATGGGCAGGGACACCCTCCACTAGCCCAGGTTGCTCAAAGCCTCATCCAGCCTGGCCTTGAACCCCTCCAGGGATGGGGCATCCACAGCTTCCCTGGGCAACCTGTTCCAGTGTCTCACCACCCTCACAGTGAAAAATTTCTTCCTAATGTCTAGTCTCAATCTACCCTCTTTTAGCTTATACCCATTACTCCTTGTCCTCTCGCTACACTCCCTGATGCAGAGTCCCTCCCCATCTCTCCTGTAGCCCCCTTCAGGTACTGGAAGGCTGCTATTAAGTCTCCTCAGAGCCTTCTCTCCTCCAGTGTCCCTGCGGAACACCACAAGATGTTAAACAACACTGGTCCCAGTACTGACCCCTGTGGAACACCACTTGTCACTGGTCTCCACTTGGACATTGAGCCATTGACCACAACTCTTTGAGTGCGGCCGTCTAGCCAATTCCTTATCCAGTGAGTGGTCCTTCTGTCAAATCCATGTCCCTCCAACTTAGAGACAAGGATGTCATGTGGGACTGTGTCAAAACCTTTGCACAAGTCCAGGTAGATGATGTCAGTCTCCTTTCCTCTATCCACCAGCACCGTGGCTGTGTCGTAGAAGGCCACCAAATTTGTCAGGCATGAAGGAACCTTTAATTTCTAGTAGCAGGAGTACATTGGGCATAGTCCACAAGAATTCAGCCAGAGAGGAAGACAGGTGCTAAGAAACACCCATCTTGCTGAGGTTCTTCATTTTGAAATAATCCATGATTTCCCATTGATCCCTCAGAAGCGGTGGTTTTCTAATATGCATAGTTAGTGTGTGTTGCTTCAGATGTCCCCAGGGAAGCAAGTGGAGTTTGGACTTGCACTGTCTGGGCTTTGCTCCCTTATGGCAGGTCCAAGTCCCCAGGCTGGGACCAGGACACCTCTTGTGGAAATCTCCCCCCATCTTTCTTCTCTGCTGGATTGCTGAGAGCAGTTATGGAGAAAAGACTGCAGGAAGGAAATGGGGCTACCTCTGCATCTAGACTGGAGAGGCTGTGAAAGACCATAGTAACAATTTTTACCTTCTTTTGTTTCTTTCTGCCTCTGGAAAAGGCTCTGTTGGATTATGCAAAGTTTTTTTAGAGCCCTGTGGATGCTTCTGTAAGCATTGTTACTCTTGCACGTGTGGAGAAACTGTGGTAGAAGCCATTAGGGTATCTTGCTTCCGTCAGATCTCAGTGATTTCCTTAGATCTAGCTGATAAAGCAAAGCCCAAACTACTCTCAGATCTCCAAAGTGCTCATCTGATTGTGCCCAGACCAAGTACTTCAAAGAGTTACAAAATCTGTAAAGTCATTCCTCTGGGCTGTTTCCTTCCCCAAGATATTTCATTATAGGACAGGTTGAACACAGGGAGGGGATTAGCAAGTTTTTGTAGTTTTGATAATGTGCATATTTGGATCAAACTGTTATAATGTTTTTTTTTGTGAGATCTCCAAAATGCTTTTTAAAAGTAGATTTAATGCCTTTGAGCATATTGTGTACTTTATAGCTATTAAATGATGCTTAAGCTCCAAGTTCTGTCCCTGTTTATGAAAAATAGGTTGTCCTCATTTGTAAAATTATGATAATATCTTAACCCTGGTGACTCTCATTGCAGTCAATGGGATATTTGTGCTTTAGATCCCACCTGGAAGAGGATCAGCTCTCCTGCCACTGGGAAATGTACCTTTAAATTGTCTTGCATCCTACTTCATTAACTGATGCATTCTGCACTAAGCTGTGACATTCTCATTTTCCAAGCTGTTTATTAATTTGAACACTGAATAATTAAAAAGAAAAAAAAGCACAAGGAAAACCGATCATTGAAGGCCATCACAGAAGCTGTATGTACAAGACAGCATGCAGACTATAGGGTGAATTGCAAACATAAACGAAGAGGTATATAAAAGCCAATGTAATCCAGAAGCTGTATCCCCAATTATGCATGTGTAGTGTTTTAAAACGAGTGCTGCAATACCCTCGCTGAGTGCTTGTTCGGTACTTTTTAACTACAGAACTTTGTGTGAATGGGCATAGGAAAGCAGCATCATTAACCTGCTTTCCACTATAAGATGGGATAAATGTGGGACAGCATGTTCTCTTAAAATGATTTTTTAAAATTCCGTCTCTGCAGATAAAGCATGCAGTGGTGTCCTACCGTATTTCCGCAGGGAAATTAAATAATAACAAAGGACAAGTAAAAAAAAGGCAGTACATTTTGAGGGGCTGTGAGGAAGCAAACTGAAATTTGTGGGTTAGTTGCCAAAAGGCATCATTCTGTGTGTTTGGGAAAACAGTAAGTGTTTTACTCCATCTTCTTCCCTGGTGTTTCACTTTCTTTGTAGCAATACAAAACTGCAGCAATGTGTTTCAATCTTTGGTTTCTCTTTATAGCACCTCATTTTCTCCTCTTAGGTTTCCAGAGAAAACAGGATTCAGCAACTCATAGAGGAACTGATTAGATAAATCTGTGCAGGTTTTCATCTGATTTGTACTGAAATGACATGATGTGCAGTACTGTGGCAAAAACATGGGATAAAATTAAGACTACACAGCCTTGAGGAAGTATTAAGATTTAATAGGAGGACTGAAACCTGATGTGCTGTTCCCAGCCCCGTTGAGCTTTACAGCAAGGCATTTGGATGCTATTGTACATGTGCTTCAAAATGAGTCTGTGCTTGGTTATGCAAATTATTCTTGTATCAAGGAACCACTATGTGCTACAAAATTAAAGCTGGGAGGAAAAATAACCACTGTGGGATAATATGCAATAAATCCACTGAAACTGCTGGCTCTGGTGAGGTAATGTCTTGTCCCTCTACGGGTGGAACATTTCTCTATTGAATCATTACAGTGTTGCTCAGAAACATCCTACTGCTTGAACCGCTCTGGGAAGAACAGTAATGTCAAGCAGATATCAGGTTTTCCCAATAGGAGCATCCTGCTGGGAAATGGGTTGCACTGGTGTGATGGTCTGAAAAGCTCAGTTGTGGCAGCTCTCTGTAATTGCTATTCCCTTCTGATTTCTTTGCTGAATGCACAAAACTGCTTCTAACAAACAGATCAGAGAACAATATCCTTGACTTGTCACCAGTGTAACACCGCATGCTAAGCTGCGGTTTGTGACTAGTTTGCCTTCATTGTTTCTTGCGATCACTGTTTGATATTGCGTCTCTCATCCTCTGTTATGGTGTCAAAGCCTGACACTGAGAGCAAATGCTTCTGTTTCAGTTGGTGATGTTTAATTTTTCATGATCAGTGCAGTTTAGTGCCTCCCCAGGTAGGAGGCTCCAATGCTAATTAGCAAGGAAATGTTTTCTGGCTTCCCAGAACACATGTGCACTCTGCATTTTGGTTCTGTTAAACAGCTGAGCTGAATGGGATTGATGGTGGTTACTGCTGGCTGCACCTAGCAGCCTTTTACTGCTACTGCTGCTTGAAGAAAACACTGCTCAGTTTTCTCTCCTAGCCCACACAGCTGCAAAAGAAAGTCTTTTCTCATGTGGAGAAGGAGACGTGTAGTCCTGCTTGGAAGCTGGTAAGGATCACATCCCAGAGAGGAGTGCTGTGTTTACGTGGTGTGAACAAAGGGCAGGCTGGGTTGGTCTGGTGTGTATTCTTTAGTGATGAGGAATTTGTTATAATAGTACATGGCAATTGGCCATAGACCTACAGCAAAAAAAAAACCCAAGAAACATTTCAGACCTTCTATGATGTATTTAAAGTTTTAGGTTTTTTTTTCCTTTTGTTTTTGGTATATAGTTTAAAATTATGACTGCTTAAGATTTATTTTCTATGACTGTGTTAGGCTGAAAAGAATGGTAAGGTTTATCTTGTTTACTTTTTTTTTGTGAGCTTGTATCAAGGCAGTTGGACAGCACAACAGTTACTATATCCTGTTTAAAAGCTACTGTATGGAGTATTCAGGGCATTGCTTATAGGGGGTTGTTTTGAAGGTGTACTCTTTGCATAATTTCCTAAGCTGTTGTTTAGCATCACCATTCATTTCTGAAGAAGTCACACAGAATTCTCGTTTTCTCTTTGATCCTGCATTGTTTTCCAGGGATTTTTAGCAGCAGTGTTTTTCAGTCTGCTGCATGCAGAGAGTTATATTAGTAAAGAAATGTAAGTTAAGGAATTAGAAGTATCAAATCTTTTTTTTAATCTGTTTTTGCTGAAGAGAGGCGTCTGAAATATATCAACATGTCAAAACTTCCTCTATGATAAAGCAGAAGGAAGAGTTGAATGTTAGGTCAACCCTTTAACACCGTAGACAGAAGAGGCTGCCCCAGAGCTGGGACCTGTCCAGGTTGTTCCAGTGCTTTCCTCTGTAGGAAATTCCTATGTCAGAGGAGGGGGTTCAGCAAATGGAAGGGTGTGCAGCCAGGTGCTCCCATGTGCTCATTTCCCATGTCAGAGTAGGGGTGGGTGGGTCCTGTGCCAGCAGAGACTCCTGGTAGCCTTGGTGCCCATGAGGCATGGGGTGTAAATTTGACTTTCTGGGGGACTGTCAACACATTCAGCACCTCAGGGGAGCAAGGAGGAGATCTTCAGCAGTGACCTGGCTGGGACAGATGAGCCCTATGATGATGCTTTGATGAGGGGAGGGCTGTAGGGATCCCTTCCTCTGTGTGCTGCAGAGCAGATCCCATGAAAACGTTAGGGTGTACATGCCTTTCCATAGGGGGTCTAAGGTTTTCAGAGCTGCTGTAATTAAGTTTGATAGATTCTTAGTTTGGAAAACAGGAATTTTAACTCAGGGCTTGATTGCTCACAGCTGAGATCCCTAAAACAGCAGCAAATCCTAAAGGTGTGCCTTGACCATAGGAATTTTAAGGTCCGAGCAAAGTAGCAAGTCAGGCCCTTAGGACTTAGAGAGCTGCCAGGTTTATGTGTCCCCTCTGGCCTTACGTGGGAGGTAGGTATATACATGGTCAACCTAGTTTCTCAGCACTCAAGAGAACAAGGTTATGAGCACTCAAGAAAATGTTTACCAAAAACCTGAATGTTGCATGGGGTGCTGTTACCCATATTTGGGTTGGTCAGGGCTTCTTGGATCACTGTCTTCTTGAATACTGGTGCTAAATTCCACTTACTCTGCATTCGGGTACCTGTATGTGCTCCTCCAGCTCTTCCCTTGGGTTTCTAAACAAAGTAAACTGATCTAAAAATATCTTGTCTTTCTCTGCAAAATTATGGAGAGCTCATTAGTGTCTTGCAATATTTCAGATTCTTTTGCCAGAGTGGAAAACTCAAACAAAAATTACTTTTTTTTGCCATGGTTTTATGAAAAATAACTGGAATGGCTCAATATATTTGACTTTCGAAAGTGCTGCTGCTGAGTTACTTTAGTGTGAAGTTGGGGATAGTAACTGGGTAGCGTCAAATCAAGGTGCTGTGTGTGTATTTTATCAGGATTATACAAATTCTGGCTAAAGGGAAACCTGTCTCTCTGTGTAGTGAGATTTTAGCATTTGCTTTCAGATTTTGGATGGGTATACAGGTTGGATGAACTAAAGAAAGAGTCAACAATTTATTGCCTTTCACAAATTTTGGGTTAATCCTCTTTTTTAAAATAAATAAACGAGAAAAGCCAGCTGAGAGCTCACCTATGTCAGTGAATGGCTGTGAGCCGACACTTTCTTCCACCTGGACAATAGTAATTTGAGCAGATCTTGCATTTTTCTGCAAGTCCTGCATCATTTGGTGTGGTCCCTCCTGCAGCCAGACTTGTGTATGAAGGTCCCAGCTTCCACTGATGACGGAAAACAAAAGTCTAGTCCTCATGGCAAAGAAATTTAAAATATCATTCACAGAAACTGAAAGAGCGGATTAAAAAAAAAAAAAACCCATAGTGTGGTACTGAAAATGAGTAAAATCTCATTTTTAAGCTGTGATATTATCACTCTCTGTTGAGAGAATGGTGACATGCTGAAACAAGGGGCTCTGGGGAGCTTTTCTCTGCAGTCGTGGAGTCTAGAAGCTTCTTTCTTTTAAGTGAAATCTTTGATTCTTACTTAATCTCATTCTTCCCGGAGCAAAGTTCTTTAAGAAAAACACTAACATAAAGTTCTGCAATTTGTTGCTGCTCCTGGTCTTGCCCATCCCCTTTGTCTTCGAAGTTAGTGACCTGCACTTGCCATGGCAAATCAGTGGGATTTGGTGAGCCCCTGGCTCCTGCCTGGGAGTCAATAGAATGCTGAGTCATTATTTGGGCTGTATGTACCTTTGCCCTGGTATAGGGGCAAAAAAAAATAAATTAATTTCTGTGTTGGGCTGCTTCTATGTGTTTTCTATGCTTAAACTACAGGGTGGAAATGTTGCTTTTGAATTAGTATGTCTGGAGCTTTTTGTTCCAGTCAGCTGCCAGTGTTTCTTTCAGAAGACAGAGGACCAGCCCCACTGAGCTGCATGAGGTGTGTAGCTCCTGGCCAGAGCCAGGAACTGAAACACTTTGGTTTGTACGAGTACATTTGATTATTGAGAGATACTGTGCACACCACACACTTCAGAGCTAAGCAGCCTGTGTGCTAGGGAAACACTTCCAGCAATAAACCTGAGCTGAATACATTCCTGTTTCCTGTAGCTGGGGAATATCCATGGATGAATTCTGCCAGCTCACGTGTTGAAGTTCTGGGTTTAATATTGAGATTTATTTTCCAAAGGGATTTACTAAGTCAGCGCTGTTATAGATGGGGAAGCACGTAAGTAAACACAGATTAATTGATTCAGGAGAACTGAGCTCCTTGCTTGGGAGAAGAGCGTCGGGGCAGTAATGGATGTCTGGGTGTCAGCATAAAATATTGACGACCGTTTCCATGGTTCAGGTCACTGGATGAAATTATATCTTATAGAAAATTGATTTCTATTCATTCATGTTTGGGATGCACAATTAAGAGTACTGTTTATCAGAAGACATAACTCTGTGTCTCTTTGGTGTTTGCTGTAATATTTTATGTGTTCAATTTCTACAGTATTTCACCTGGCACCTTGTAGAAATGTAGAAAATTGCTTTCATAAATGCACAAGAATGAGCAGTGGAAAAAAAACCTCAACCCTCATCTAATCTCATCTAGTACATAGTTTGAAGTGGCAAACCACCAGGAATTCAGAATTAATAACACTTCACAGGTAGTACTGACTTGTTAAAAGATTTGTGGTTTTAGAGCATTACATAGTGATGAACTGGAATTTCAGTGTTAACTTGTAATTCCAATTTGTCAGTCTATATATCTCTGTTTTTTGAGGTAAGAAAAGCAAAAATTTGAGGATTTTTTATATGAATGCACAGAAAAGTAGTTAGGCTTATTTCCTTTTGAAAGCATTTAATATTTCATGCCTCCTGCCAGCCCAGCTGGGAATCTTTAAAAGCACATCTTCACAAGAGCTGACCAAGATTTTTTTGGTGTAGGGTTTTTTTCCTTTTTTTCTTCTCAGGAACTGCTGATGGATCAAACTCAAAACTGTTAAGTTTAGATGAATTTTTCATTTTATAGAACATTCAAAAATGTTTTGAAACTGGAACAGGACACCCCTTCATTTTAGAAATAGAAGATTCTGGTTTTGATTATAATTTTGGGGGGTTTAAAATAAGATAATTATTATACCAAAAATAAAAATGAAAGACCAAATCAAGCAACATTTTGGTGCTGTTAAAATATGTTATTCTCCCAAATACTGAAGATATTACTATTCTTTTCTGAATATTTTAGGGTCATATTCATTTGCTGCTTAACCTATGGAAAAAAAAAAAAGTTCTGTCCCCAAAATTAGAAATAACAAAGACTCAGTCCATTGGGACTCTGGTTTTGCTGTTTTCACATGGATGACTGACTGGGACCACTGTGAGGGGTGGCCTCAGGAAGGTTGTGACAATTTAAGTACACGATGATAGATGAATATGGTAACATACAGATGGCAGCTGGTGGTCCATGAAAGATGCAGGGAGCCACATCCAATTTGTTGTGTTGGTTAAGACAGGTTTATAGTCCATCAGTGTACTACAAGGAGTCTATTGCAAGTGTCTGGTTGCTGTGTGTTACTTCCCTGAATAATTCTTGGATTTGGTCTGCTAGCAAGACCTTATTTTTAAATGTGTGTCTTATTGTCCGTGCGTTTGTCACCCAGTTCTAGGCCATGTCCCATTTCATCCACTGAATAATGAACCTTTCTTTACATCCTTTTTCTTCCCTCCTTGAAATGAAACAACCATTAGTGTTTTTTAAGGGTTGAAACCCACCTAGGTACCATTGATTTTCTATTTTTCCATGGGTTTGGCAGTGTGATGAGCAGGACGAGATGCTGTCCTGGGAACGTCCTGTGTGGGTCCCCTGTGGTACAGGGCGAGCACACACGGACCTGTCCCGACATGGTGGTTACAGGCGGTCTTGCAAGTACAGGTTAGAAAACTTGACGTGGGATGCAGTTTAATGAAAGTGGTTGTGTGGACAGTATCGGAAACCAAATCCCTTCCTCTTCACAAGCTGGTTCAGGCCAGCACCCCCAGCATCAGTCCCGCCAGCCTGCTTTTAAATGCAAGGGATATTTTGGGGCCAGTGGTTTTCCCACTGTACCCTCAGTATTTGCTGGAGAACCTCAGCTCTGTCATTTTGCCACCAGTGGCTTGCTTCAGATACAGCACCTGGTATTGATGAGAATGGATTGACATTTCTGTAGTGCTTTTTTTTTAATGTAGAGCTGGGTGTCGCTATGCCTGCTTGACTGTTGGTAATTTGCAGCCTGGAAGGGTAAAAGGTCTTGTTGTCAGCAATCAAAGAAGTGACGGAGGTTGTTCTGCTAACATGCTGTGGTGGTACCCAGGGGTCCAAAGGAGGGGTCTGTGAGAGTCCAGTGCCACTTGTGACACTGGTGTCTCTCTGCTGTACCAGATCAGCTTATTGAAAAAAAAAAAAAAGTGGAAAGAAAATAAAATGTGCTTTATTTAGCTGAGTTGCTAGAAGACACTATCAGTTATCTTCTAGCAACTCAGAATCATTTGAATAATTGAAGGTTGTGAGCTCCTGGAACGAAGCAGTTATCTAATGATGCAGTTAGTGATCTGCTATTGACAAGACCTGCTACAACATTTTATAGATTTCTTCTTAATTTCTTCCTTTATTTGCATTTCTGATCTCTACATAGGCAACTCTTTGAGGCAATTCTAGCAACAAAATAAGATTTGTGCGTAGAAACTTACTGTTAAACTACTATATATAGAAATCCTTTCAGCCTTACTTGAGTAAAGCAGGTGACTTCTTGACTTACAGCTATCAGGAAAAGAAAATGCTTTTGCTTTCCAGGAGTGAGGGTGTTGGCTGCTGTTGTACAGGAAGCAGCAGCAAGCGTCAGTCTGGATGTGCTGCTTGGCCGAGGCGAGCGTGTTGTGCTGGCGCTGGGCTCCTGCCGGAGCTGCGCTTGGACCCTAACACAGCAGCTGCTCTACCTCAGGGGCCACCTCAAGCATCAGTGAAAGTCAGACCTCTTGGTTAAGTTTTTCCTCTCCTGCTACATGGGAGAGGAGGGAAAGGGTGAAGGAGAGGAGGAGGAAGAACCCAAGGGCGTGCATAGAGAGGCTCCATGTCCCTTACCCCGCGTGGGGCAGCCCTGGGAAGAGCTGGAGGCTCTGTGTCCTCATCACGCTTCTGTAAAAGCTATCTGGTACAGCAAAGTGATGAGTAGAGGAACTGAAAGATAACACTTTTACTTGCTTTTGCTTCAGCATGATTATTCAAAATCAAGACTTTTTTTTTTTCTGCTCAATTTCTTTATCAAAAAAAATATTGGAAATGTCCTGTCTTCTCTCCCCTCTTTGAGATCTCTCTGAGGACTCAGATGTGAATAGCTAGGGGTTTTTAATTCCTTAATTTAAAGCCTGGAAAGTTTTGATTGTTAATAAGCATGTATTTTCTTCCAGCTATTTATATGGTGTCCATACAAAATAGGTCTTAACATTGCAGAAAAACATTTTCAACCCATTTGATCAAAATTATTTCTTTTCCTCAAGCAGAGGTCACTGTCATGGTGTCATAGTTCTCCTTGTTCCCCACTCATCATGAGGGTCTTTCAAGTAAATAAGGCAGACAAGGACTGAATTAAAAAAAAATGTGGCAATGTACTTTTTAAGGTCCTCTCTGTACATTAAAAAGAATCAGAGATCTAAGTACTAGATTTCATGCCTTGATTTCCCCAAGCATGTTGTCTGCTACTTCTGAGATACCATGCTCTATGCCTTAATACGAAAAGAAATTTCAAAAAGTTCTTCATACTTAGATGACACTTTTTTTTTTTTTTTGCTGTAGTCAGCTGGTATTATTTGTCAGGTTTAGATGAATTGTAGCATGTTATTTTTGAGTTGTCTTCAGACAGGGTGCTGTAATGCCATTAATAACGTTTGCAAACACTATCTGCTATTAGACTGGGCAGTAAGAGTCTGAACTGGGAAGCAACAGGGAATCATCAAATGATATTCGTGTTAAAGGCCCTGCAGATTCGTCTGGGAAGCATCTTTGCAGGGGAATGGACTGGCTGAACATTCAGTGAAATTGGCCTTGGATTTGGGGATGTGTAGAGGTTGTGGTAACATTCAAATGCATTCACAACAGTCATTCAGAATTTAATAGTTTCCGATACCAAGTATTCTGCTTAGTACTGACTTTAGCAAGTAGATAGAGGGAAAAATCAGCCAGAGACGATGCCCACATGTTCTCAGGAAATCATACTACTGATTTTGCACAGGTGTCTGTGTGTTCTATGTGTATGCGTGTGTAATCCATCACTTGCAGAGCCAGTCAGCCAGCTATTATTCTCTGGAAAAGACAGAAGCTAAAATCTGCTGTGGATTTATGCTGTGCTGGTTCTTTTTAGTCTGACTGACTACTGTCTAGGTTAATATATTATACATTCCCATGTATTATAAATGTGTCCATTATAAAGGATACAGGACGTAATTGCAAAATAGTTTTCATTACACACTTCCTGGATTTAGAGGGCCAGAACTTTGTGAAACATCTGCCCTTCTGGGTGAGATATCCCAAACATGGCTTATGTCCAAAGATGATAATCTGATTTTAGAAGTTTTGCAGATCCACTTAACAATATTTTTGAGAGAGAGAGAACTGGAAAAGAAAATGTTTGTATTTAAAGTAATTTTTGAAATGCCTCCTTGGGAAGGTGGGGATCACATGAAACTCTAAACCCAATGGACTGATAGTGCTCATACAGCAGGGGGTTCAGTGTGCAGCAGATTTTGGGGAAATTATATTACTGATCATTTGAAAACCAGATGATGTTTGTACACAGCACAAACCCCATGAGCCCTGCTGTCAGTCTCCATATATATGAATCAGGTATACATGCAAAGTCAGTCAGTTTTATAATTAGCCACCTGATCCAGCGCACTGCTCCGAGCTGTCTCAGAAAGCTTTCCAAGCGTTTCAGGGAGTGCAAGGTCATGGCAAACAGACCTTCTTGTAACAGCACAAGCCCTTCTGCACCCTTTAGCTGGAGGGGATCGATGTCCTCAAAATAAATAAACTTGGCTACATACAGGGAGTTCAGAGGAGCCTTTGAAGACCAGAGCCCTATTATCTCAGTGAGGATGTAAGAGCCCCAGATAACTTTCTGTAGAAAAGTCTCGAAGCAGGCATGCTCTGTCCCCCCCAGAGCCTGCTGACGCTGCAGGCATTTACACGGATCCGTGTAACCCCACTGCAGGAAAACTCTATTAAAGTTACATAGGGAGCACTCAAAGCCAAATACATGTCAAGAAGAAGGTTAAAGACACAGTTTTACTCCCCCCATTCCCTTCCCACCCTGTATTTATTCTGTTACTTTGCAGTTGCCTGACTGCAGCACTTTTTTTTCTTTTTTTTTTTTTTTTTCTCCTGGGAAAACACCAGTAGGTTGGAGAAAGAGAGGGCCCAGAAGAAGCAGAGATGCTGCTCATGCAAGTAGGTGTTGTGCAAGAAGCTCTGCTGTCCCCAGGGACTGCCCTGGGGATGGATGTGGAGCAGTGCCATCACTTACCAAGTACCGTGGCAGGGAGCTGAACTCTCCGGTTGTTTTTAAAGAGGAGGGAATAGGTGGGAGCTGCTGCACCTCCTGGAGGGGACAAGGGCTGCCGGTATGAGAGCAGACCCCAGGCAGCTGTGGGTCTTGTGGGAAGAGAGGCTGAGAGGAGACCTGTGTGGGCAGTTCGAGGGCTGGCAGTGTTACCAGAAACAAAACTGAAGGAGATGCTTTGCTGGGGGAAGTTACTCAAAATTAATTGGTGTGTGGGTTGGGGATGCCCTTACCTGCATTGGAAGAGTGCAGTCTGCGGACGTCTGAGGATAAGAGGCTGTGGTGTCGGGCAGGATGGGTGCTGGTGCAGTTGGAGCACAGCCAGCACGTCTCTTCCTGACCCTATGCAGCCTTGTCACCTTTGCCCTGTCCCCAGAACTGGTGTGCATGTCCTGTACCGGTGTGCATGATGATTATTCTGCAGACTATAAAGATTACTTTATACGCATCTCAGAAGCTGACATAGAGAACTCGCTGTTGGGCTCAGTGTATTAGTGACCACGGAGAAGAGAAAAGTGTCTGGCTCCTCTTTTTCTTACAGACATGTGGGTGGAAACCTTCAGTGAGCTCAGTGCAGACTTTCCCCCAGCTGGCCTGGAGGTTGGGTGGTATTTGCTTCCCTCAGGGATGGGGTTTTCTGCCACTTACTTACCTGGGGTGCTTGTTTCTGATGAGACCTAAGAGGGGGCTGGGACTTCCCTTAGCTGCTGCTGCAGATGTGCCGGTGTGTCCCCAGCACAGCAAGCCTCGCAGGTAGTAGAGCTGCATGAGCAGGGTATGGCACTAACAAGGAATAAGCTATAAGCTACTAAGTGCCTCAGGAGATTCCAGAAGTAGCTTACGAACAGTTAACCTGAAGATCTCTGCATCACACTTTATGTGTTTTAAACCTACCTTCTGTCTCTTCTGACACTAGGTGCACTGTTTCACTGAGCATCTTCTCCCAGCTGTTTATCATTAGGCAGGAAGATGTAGGGAGCTGCGTGAAACCCAAGGAGCAGTGGTTAGAGTAGTGCAGGTCATGTCAGCTTTGTTTCTTCCCTTCGCATGAGGTACCTGCTGCCTTTCTGGGCCAAATGAAGGCATTTGCTACAGGGAAGCACCCTGGTGCAGGTGGCTGCTAATGTGATTGAACTCTTCAAGCAGTGGCTGCTTTTTGCACTGATGCCAGCAGTTGTGCTGCTAAAAATGATAGGAAGTTAAGCTCTGCAGACCTCGTTTCAGAGGCTGTTTCATATCATACAGATCCCCTTCCTGCACGGGATACTCTGTACCGGCTCCAGTGGAAGTTATCTGCTGCATTAGATACACACTGCATTTCCTTTAGCAAGCCCTGGCTAGGGGAAGAGGCATTGCTTACTTTCAGCGAGGCCAGTTAGCCTGAAGCAATCCACCTGGCCACAGAAACAAGTTCTGCATGATTTGCTTCCTCCAAATATTTGGTGTAAAACTGAAACATCTAGTGAGGCTCCAGGCAAAAGCTGATTGCCATGTTTGGGTGTATAAACCACAGGGTAGCAAGAATAGATACTTTTTGACTTTCTTTGGAGAATTTATATCCTTGTTTTACAAATAACATTGAAAACTGAAGAAGGTGCAGGAAGGAACCATGGAAATAAGTGAAGAAAATACAGTGACAGGCATTGAACACCTAAAAGAAAGCTTGAGAGGTGACTTGATGTCATTATACACTTGGCTATAGAGGGATAGTGACAGTGAAGGACTAGCAAAGAAAGGATTGTCAAGGACTAATAGCTGAAAGCTGATACCATTGAAATTCCAACTGGAAGTAAGTCACCACTTCTACAGCTCAATAAAGGGTCTAATGAATGAAATTTAATAACCCATGATATACAGAGGTCAGACCAGATAATTGGTTCATTCCTCTGGGCTTAAGTTCCTTAAATCGAAGAACTGATGTACCCTTTGCAGTTTCATCAAGGAAAAAATACGTACTAACTAGCAGACACTGAACCAATTTGAAAATGTTTTCTACAATCTAGAATGCAGTTTCAGAGTGTTAGAAGTTCAGAGGCATTTTTGCTTCACTTTCTTTTTGGTAAAGTTGTTCTGAGATCAATTATCTCTGAATTATTACTGTGTGTAATTTGGCAAGTATGTGTGATTTTAAATAGATTTAAGAAAATATTTGGAAAATAATACGGATGAACAGTGCTTTAAAAACCCAATGTTTCTGAACTGAAGAGTATTTTTATCCTTTGGGAAATTAAACAAATTATTTTGCTTTTGGACTGGTATAAATTGGGAGTAATTAAATTGAAGTCAACAGAGTGACATTTGTCAGAGTGGATATAAGCAAGTTTATATTGCAGTCCACTGACAAGGAACCTTATAAAATGTGCTCCTTGTGGGTTTTCTGGTTTCAGCTGTTTATTAGGACTGCTTGAATTATTCATGGTGTGTAAGTGATCTGATAAAGTTGAATCTTTTTTCTGTCAGTGAAAAATTTGCAGACTGCCTCTGAGTGAAGTATTTTCAGCTGCTGGGTGTTTGTGGAGTTCACTTTGACTATCTGCTTGGCTGAGGCACTGGCATCTTTCAAGCACGATGAATATACATATGCAATGAATAGAAGTCCCTTCAGGAAGCGGTGGGGAGTAGAGTCCTCCATGTCGGTGCATGCAAGTGACATAGGGCCAGCTCTGTCTCAGCCCCTGCAGTCAGACTGTTTCTGGACTGAACCAGGGTCTCCAGCCTGTCCTTTGTCCCTTCCATTCCCAGCAAAACCAGCTTATTCCCTCTGGAGCCTGTACCCCACACTATCCAGCATGTGGAGTCACGGTCACACTGGAGCATGAGCCCTGCTGCCTGTCCTCTGCCCATTCCTCAGCACCTGAGCTTGTGCATGGGGGTTCCCACCGTGAGAAAGCAAAACACGAGAGTCTCCTTCTGAATGGTCTTGTTTTCGTGTGCATCTGTTCATATATATGCACACATTCATATGCACCCATGAGGATTCGTAAGGAGTAATCAGAAAGCAAAGTCTGGGGAGGGGAGGAAAAGCCTCTTCTGCATGGCTCTCCTTTTCATAAATTTTCCTCCTGTATGTGGTGCAGAAGTAGTGTGGGAAGAGCATGCAGTCGTCAGTATGTACTCAGGGAATTAGCATTGCCTGGTGTGTTTGAAGTAGTATATTGATAAAAAAGTGGTTTTAATTGTTTGGAATGGTTACAGTGAAGCACTGCTCTTTGTGTTTCTCTTGCATTAGCCTCTGTCAAGCCATTCTTAGAATATCCTCAGACTTGGAACGTCTGAATTTAATTACTGTTAAGAGCAGAGATATTTAGTCCCATTTGAGGGAGGAAAAAACCAGAAACTTTCATGAGTAGAGGTAGCTTATAAGATAGCAGCACTGAGAAGTCTATTAGCTGATCTGTTGTAATTTAGCTTATTTCCATAGCAACATTATCTGTTCAGCTCCAGAATTTTGAGATTTTTGTGTGCCCAGTAATTAGAACTAATAACCTAATTTTAGCAGAGATACCACATTTGTATTTGGCAAGAGTCTTGTAACTAAACACACTGTTTGGAGAGTGGAATAATGTTCCATTTTCCTTGATTTCTCTTACTTGGATCTCTTCAGACTACTTTTAACTAGCTAAAAGCAAATCACTGCAATTTGCTTTCTCGGTACGTAAGACTGGTTTTACCATTCGGGAGAACAGATGCATCTCTCTATATAAGTGTGTATATATAATTTACTTATTTATAAATACAAAAGCTTGCCTGTCTGTGCAATCCTTGGCAAAACACAAAGGCAGAGCCAAAGTACAGCAGTTCAGAATACCCATATAGTCCTCATGTAAATTGCTCCAACTGAACAGAGCGATGACCTCTCTCTCTGGTGAGGGATTTGTGTGGGATACCACTGATCCCAGGAAAAGAGGGTATCCTGCTTGCTCACAACTAAGCCATGGGGTCGTGCTGTTGGGATCCACAGGGAAGGGAGTCCCCCATCCCATCTTGGTCTTGCTCCCTGTCTGCGCTTCTTGGCTTCCCTGGGACTTCATTTACTCCTCAGAAGCCAACCTGCCCTTCCTGGAAGCCATTTTTTCTCAGCTTCCCCATGAGTAAACACCTGATGAGATGCCCAGCAAATTCGGAGAGTTTTGGCAGCATACATGGGGATTTCTGTGAGCCTTGCATAAGGCCCCAAGTGCGGGCAGGTCACACCCAGGGGTTGGGGAGGAAGAGTGTCTGCTCCTCATCTGCCCCTGGCCTTTTCTGTAGGGCTGAGGACTGTGATCTTTTCCAGGGCACACCAACAGCCCCCCTTTTAATAACAAATCAGAAGGACTACCGGAAAGCTGTGGCACCAGAATTTCCACTGAATTCACTACAGTGATTCTGGTTTATATAATTTAGCCCCATATGACCAGACTCTGCCTATTTCTTATAACCAGAGTGGCAGTATATACTATTTCATAAATATATACATATTTATATTCCAAATTAAAATACAAAGTTTTTTCCTCATTCATATTGTGTGTAAAAACAATTATGAAAAACCGGGCAGCCTCAGTAGGTGAATTCGGGTTTATGTGGATTTGCGTCCTCCTTCCTGTAATCCCTCTCAGATCCTGCAGAATGCTGTGCTTGATCTGGTTTCCCAGCCTGATGGGCAGAAGTCAGCCCAGGCTGTGATCATGTAAACCTCAATTTCCTTAGAAGCCAGGGTGAAAAACAAGTCTACAGTGTTTTGAGATTAAATCCCTGTGTCTAGGCAGAGTTTATAAAGACCTGTTAGGTCATTTATCTACTCGGTCAATATATTTGTTTCCCCTATATTCAATTTGTTTTTTCAGTTCACTCTTTCCAATAAGGCTAATGGTGGAAATACAACAGTTCTGAGTGGCACAGCAGGTTTAGCATATGCAGTGGATATATAGTGGAAAATAGCATCAGAAGACTTGCTCCTGTTGCTAATGAGTTCTTTTTGTAAGAGAACAGTTAATGTATTCATAACAGACTTACACTCAAAGATTTGTAAATAATTTATGGCTTTCCGTGAATGGAAAGCCAACTACCATAAAGCTTGGACCCAAATAGAAAATAGTTTTGTAGCAGCAAAGGACTTTGGGTTTTGCAGATGCAGCAATTCGGCTGTAATCCCCCTGGCAGGAAAAAAAAAAATGTTTAGTAGACTAACCGTAGAATATCTAGGGACTTATGATTTGATCTTTGTGGCCTCCTGGGGTTCTATCACAATTTGGCATCTACTTCCCCCTAAGGAAAATGAAACTCCTTGCAGTATGACCGGTATTTTGCTAACTTGTGTTTATCTGAAAAACGTTGGCGTATCTGTTGGCGTATAAACCCCATGTTGGTGATGGATTTGTGTTGGCAGATTGTGACTATTTTTAGGAAATACTAGTGAAATAGGCAGACATACTTTACATGTGAATCATGGTGGCCTTTGGGCGTCTGGAACACTGGTTTCTTTTACCATAGATTTAAATTGCTGAACTACCGTTTAAGCATGAAAAATTCTGTGCTAATTCTTTTTTTTGCATTTGATTGCAAATAAAAAGCACAATGACTGCTCAGCAATAGGCAATGGCAAAGGGGACAGCTTACAGACTGGATCCAGAATTGCCTTTGTTCTCAGTTGAGCTGTTTTTATAAAGGTAAAACAGAGGTCTGGGCAATCTGTCACCAAAACCTATTCCAAAGTCCAGGTAGTGACTACAGCCTTTCTAGTTACAGTGCAGTAGAATTGCTTATGCTCCACAAGAGTAAAATGGCTGGAATCTTTGTTCACTTGCCTTGGCTCAAACTGGACAATTTTATCTCTAAGCAGGGAGGTGGACTGGGGAAGGTCACAACGGTGGGAGGCAAGAAGTGCTAGTTGCCTTTTCCATCGTTAGTAAGCTTGTATGTGGACACAACAGCTCTCTGTTCAATTCAGCCAACGTGTCTTCACTTGGGAAAGTTTTCCTGCCTGCTGGGAGCCATGCTCTTGATGGAGGGGGAGCGTTTGAAGCCTCTTGCTAACAGCTAAGCTGAGATCTTTTCCTTTAAGACTTATTTTGGGCTTTTGTAGACATATTTTGGACATATAACTTGCTGAGTACTGCTTTTATCTACAGCTCCTGTGAAACTGGAAAATGTTATTCAAACTCTTTAATTGCAGGAGAAGTTAAGTTTTTTCCTTACTTTTCCTCATTGTTCTGAATCCTAGTGGGTGATAGAAAAGCCTTTTAATTTTTTTTATTCCTTTGGGTTTTGAGGACATTCGTTGAGTTAATAGCTGGGAGTACATTTTCATGAGGTGTGATTCAATATCCCTTGGCCTCAGGAAGGAGCTCAGTATGGAGGACAAGGAGATCTCTCTCCACTGACCTCACATTTTGATAAGGCCATTATTTATGGGGATATGGTAGTATAAGCAAATAAATCCTATGGATTTGTTTGGTCTTCTCTTCAGTGAAAAGAAGATCTAGAAGAGGTGTCTGTCCCTGCCCATAAGCATAATTTGCAACCCTCAGTTTCAAAAAGATTTTATGAACCATTTATGGGCATTTTCTGATTCACAGCAAACAAGTAATTCCTGTTTTTAAAATTCTGCTTTCCTAGGAGACTGTATCCAAAGAACTTATTTTTTTTCTTTTTTTTCCAAGCACTGGTGCCCCTAGCAGCAATACATAACTTGCTGAAATGAAAGAACAGCTGAAAAAATATATTTATAGTTTCAGCTGTTACAAAATAAGTAGGTCAAAATGTGCTATTTTACCCATGAAACATGGTCCTTTCTTGCCTTCATGATTAAGATAAATCACCTTGGATATCTGACTGTGATAACTATGTCTTAGGACTGACATTTAGGAACAAACTGGTGGGAATCTGGTCTGCTGCATACAGATGAGGAGGCCCTAATCCACAGGGCATGTCTTTGGCTTCTCCTTATATGTTTCTTACATCTCGTGCATGAAGAAGAGAATTGTGGAAGGGTTTTTAAAGGCTGAAGTATGATGTTGGATTTATTGCAAGGAACAGTAAGAACTGGAAAGCCAAAGAAGTGCCCTATCATATTCTGTCTGATAAAGGGATTTGTATGGTCTGCTGCTGCAGAAGATAGGACAAGTGGAGTAGTGTTTCTGACTTAATGGATAGAGTGTGGTAGTAAATACGAAAAAGAAGAGACAGCAGTGTATTGTGTCCTTCTTTTAGCCCCTGTTTAAACTTTTTTTCTTTTAAACTTTTTATGTAGAACATCATAATCTATACTGCAAAATCAAACTAGGTCTTGCCTCAAGAAAACTTTGTACTAACTGGTGGAAAAGTTGAGGAATTCCTTTTGCTAAATATGTTTGGGAGACATTTTTCCCATTCTCTCTGAACTGTGACCCAGTGGACTGAGAAGTTAAGTTCTCCTTTTAGATGGGAAAGGTGAAGCATTAGGGATAGTAAATGTATCTGGCCTGAACCTGAGGAACTACTAGGAACTGTGAAAGGAATTTCTTTGTTTTTTTTAATGGAAGGCTTGTGACTGGCATTACCTCCTGGTGCCAGGAATTAGGATGGGGAACCCTTGGGTCAGAGGTCAAAGTGAAGAGCAGGCTGTGTTAAGGGGGCTGTCAGCCAGACAGAGAGGAGCCGCCCAGGAGGCCCCAAAACTAAGAGCAACTTTCACTGGTAGCTGTGGATGCATGTGATAGCTTTGCTTTGGCTTTTTTTCCCCTGGAATTCTTGGGTAAATCCTTTCATTTTGAAAGGCTGTCCTGCATTGCTCAAGGGAGCTCCATGGGGATGGATCAGGAACTGACTGAGAGCGGGTGGGTCAGGATTAAAGGGAGGGCAGGGACAGGGGACCTTATAGTGAGGGTCTGTTGCAGGCCACCTGACCGGGAAAACTGAGTGGATGAGGCCCTCTGTGGACAGATAGGAGCAGCCTCAGGTTCACGAGCCCTGGTCCTCATGGGGGACTTCAACCACCCTGAGATCTGTTGGAGGGACAACACAGCAGGGCATAAGCAAGCCAAGAGGTTCTTGGAATGCGCTGATGTTAACTTCCTTCTCCAAGTGATAGAGGATCCAATGAGGAGAGGTTCTGTGCTGGACCTTGTTCTTGCCAACAAGGAATGGCTGGTGGGGAATGTGAAGTTCCTGGTCAGCCTGGGATGCAGTGGCCATGAGATTGTGGAGTTCAAGATCCTTCGGGCAGTGAGGAGGGCACACAGCAAACTCAGTACCCTTGACTTCAGGAGAGCAGACTTGGGCCTCTTCAGGGATCTGCTTGGTAGAGTACCATGGGATAAAGCCCTGGAGGGAAGAGGGGTCCAGGAAAGTCAGTTGATATTCAAGGATCACCTCCTCCAATCTCAGGAGTGATGCATCCCAGCAAAGGGGAAGTCATGCAAAAATGCCAGGAGGCCTGCATGAATGAACAGGTAGCTCCTGGATAATCTCAAACAAAAAAAGGATGACTACAGAGGGTGGAAGCATGGACAGGTAGCCTGGGAGGAATACAGAGAAATTATCTGAGCAGCCAGCAGCCAGGGATTAGGTTAGGAAAGCTACTTAGGTTAGGAAAACGTTCCTGCCCATGGCAGAGGGTTTGGAACTAGATGACCTTTAAGGTTCCTTCCAACTCAAACCATTCTATGATTCTATGAACATACCACTAGACAGGACCGTGTCTGCTCACATGTAACCACACAGTAGGCAGAAGGGTTTGTAAGCATCTGCTTCTGTCTTAAAAAAGATTAGAGGCATCCACAGTGTATGTTGGTTGAATGGATCTTACCAAGGGAACAAAGGGAAACTCATTGGAATCTGCTGGAAGATTGAGAGCAGGAAACCTTGATAACTGCTGAAGATAGGGATATGCTCTGGTAGGGAACATTTAAACTTTATAGCCATGTTATGGCTTAAATACTGTCCTTCTAATCACCCAAATTAAACACCTGAATTAAGAGTCTGTTCTTGCTTATTGTTGTTGAGAATTTACCTGATTCTCTTTCTGTTTATTTTCGTTTCTAATATGTCATATAAAACACTGTTTGGCAGCTCTTTCATTACAGTTCATTGGTACATCTTTGACTCATTGTCCATCATAAAGTGAAAGGGAAATAAATTGCAATGTTGGTTCAGTGCTTTTAATCCTGTGCGCTTTCTGAATACTTGACATGACCATGACCCACTTCAGACACCACTGAAATACGGACACTGACCAAATGTGTAATGAAGTGCAGGTGCACTTGGCAGGGTTGAGACTCCGAGTGAGAAACACCTAATGAGTTTGAAATTCCAAGAAGCCTTTAGCTAAGCAGTATGATGATAACTGTTACCATTTGTTTATGGAAAGAGGGCATCTCACTATGCTTCTGAAAAGCTAAGGAAAGCGTTTTCAGACCAAAATAATGCTCAGTTGTGGTCATTTAAATGACCACTCCAGATGTTCAGATAACAGCTTGACTGGTTTAGTTTTAAAAGTACTGCACAACAAAATAGTTGGGCTAACTTGGAAAAGATAGTCTAGAGGACAAGGAGGTTTGTCTTCAGTTGATTGTGTGTTCAGTATTGGAAACAAATGTTACAGGCAGAGCTCTGGTCATTGCTGTGGTTATGACTTAACAGCAATTATGCTGATATTTATAAAATCAGTAATGGAGATAGAAAGGAACACCTACTGCCCGTGTATACTTACGTAAGATCTACATTACTGTGAAATAGTTTTGTTATACTTTTATAAAAGTAGCAGTGCTTAATAAAATCAGTTAAATCATTTAGAGGAATTAAAGTGCTGACAAGCTAATACTGATGCTTCTAATTATTGAATAAATTAGCATAAAGGAAATGATGCATTCCTGAATTTACAACTGAAGGGTTTTTTTTATTAGAATGACAATGTCTTGAATTGGTTGTTTCTGAATATTCAGGTGTGATTTTTTTGGCAGCTGACAGTAAGAAAGATAGATGGAAATGAAAACATATATAAGAAAGTATATTATATACAAGTAATTTTGTTCTGTTTTACTGATCATATGGAGTTGGTCATGGGCTTTGTAGATTGCCTTTTCTCTCTGCATGCCTTTTCTCTCTGCATGCTCTTTGATTCAGTAAATATATTTACTTTCAAATAATTTATGAAGACAAGGACATTTGCAGAAGTTTTAAAAAGTTTGCCTTTTCAAACTTACATCAGGATATTGTTTGGATTAACAGTGTATCCACATCCCAGAATTCACTTATTTTCCAATAAAAATACATGAAATCATGTTGATAATGCAGGGTGCATGAGTATTCTGTGAAACTGTATTTCACAGGAGAAATTATAAGTTAGAGGTGGTAATTTTTTTTCTTCCAGTTTGTTCTGTTTTGTTAGGTAGGTGAGTTTTCTAGGGGCTGACCCTGGTATGATGAGGAATGTGCACAGCAAGCCAGAGCAACAAGGTGGCTTTGGTAGTGAAACAATGAAAGTTTCATGAATTTCAGATGTTTTCAGACTTCAACCATGTGCTGAAAGAGGGAGGGGAAATGAAAATTGGTGAATGTTATCAGACTTGCCATTAGATTCAGAGGACTTATATTGGATTAATTTGAAGTGTGTACACTGATCAGTCCTTGGTTTGGATGACTGGCACTGTGTTGTAAATAGTGGTAAAAAGTGCTGAGCATATTTTCTGTTGTCTCCTTTTAATGGCAGCATCAATCACTTTGTGATTAAGATGCTCACAGGCACTTTTTTCATTTTCTGCTATAGTATCTTTTCCAGTAAAAGAATGGATTAACAGCTGAGCACTTGAGGAAGAGAAAGGAGTCTTCTCTGGAGGAAACTATATGAAAGTCCATAGAAAAGTGTAATTTATTATGTGTCACTTGGAATAATAAAGCATAGAGAGATACCCTCCTCATCCTGCAGAACCAATAGTTTTTTAAATATAAATGACAGCATGTGACTGAGAAAGACAATAATTTTTCCATTGAATACCTGTAACCAAATTATATAGTAACTTTGATTTATAAATACATTTTTTTTCTGTATGGGGAGAGATCAGTCTAATCACATTACACATTTCTCATTTTCACAGCCAAAACCTCATTCTTCCAGGATATCAGTCAGGTGCTTGCCTCCTCTCACCCATGTCTTGAGTATGAATAGTTAGGTGGGAAGATTCAGGAAGAGTATGTAACAAAGGAATCCAACTGCAAATAATAAGATAAAGCAAAGAGAGAAAAAACTTTGCCTGCATACTAAAATATAGCTTTTTATTTGTTAAGTTGGCAGAACACCCTCTTAGAGAAGCTATTTACGTCACTGCTTGTACTCTAAAAAGTAGAGTGATTAAAAACATTGTAGACAATATATAGCAGCGTGTTTGTTTATTTTCCCTGTACTATCAGAATACATTATTAGTAAATAATTTAATATTGGTTTTTCTCAGTACTAGGAGAGGTTATGCAATAATTTCTATGGCCACTAGAGTTTCCAAAGTATATGAAAATTTCTCATCAAAGCAATTCTGAGAAATATGAAAGTATTATGTACTTACATGCTCTCCAGCACACAGGACTTCAGCTGGCAACAGGTCACTATCCCAAAGATTGCAGCCTTTAGGGATTTGAAGTTGCTGAGCTGGAAACTTAATTTTCTTCGACTTCTAAAATCTAGGAGTTCATCCTGCCATAAAAAGTGCTGCATCCACATTTGAAGTTGCTCACTTTTGTCTGGTTTTCATAGGACTGCACAGGCACAAAGCTTTTGCTGAATTGCAAGCAGCAACTCAGGCAATAAAATGAATAAAAAATACCTGGTAAACTAGTTCAAGTGCAGTCTAGACTGGTGCTAGTGAAAAAAACTGAACTGTCATTTTAGTAAATATTCTATAACTTGAAGAACTTCCCTATTAGCCTAGTGTGAATTGTTATTTTTCTTTTCCATTTTGATATCTTTTCAAGGCTTCTGATGAACAGAGAGCAAGAGCCTTCCCCAAGGAGCATCTTCAGCAGAAACCAAATAGTAAGTGATACAGTAGGCATGCAAGATACACCTTGCAGACAGCTACTTGATTCCACATAGTCTAATAGATGCCTACAAAAGTTACAACTACTTGTAACTGGAAGTAGCATGTGATACCCAGTTGATGCCCAGCTCCATGCTCTGTTCTTGGACTTGCAGTGGTGGGCCAGTAATCCGTATTTCACAGATAGCTTTGTGTCCTCTACTCTTTGTCAGATGTATAAACTGAACAGGAGATTGAAAAATGAAAATATTTTCTGAACAGCTGATCTAAGTGTCCTTTTTCCCCTTCAGTCAGCCTGGTTTTAGATGCTTCTTATTAGTCATTTCATAAGAAACAAGCAGTCATACTGAAATAGGTGTCTGTTATAAACCAATTTCTGATCCCATCCCTAACTTCCCACTAGGGAAACCTGATCTTTCTGGAAGTCTACATGTTGAGTCTTCATGGTGAATAAGGGATTTCAGGGAATGTTAGGGAAAGAGACTTGGGTAAAATTGTGGAAGTTCACCTAATTTCCTAGTCAGAAAGTCTCAGTTTGGGGTCTTCATTCTAATTCTGAAACAGCTGGACTAGACATTCCATGTGAGCTTTGCTTCACCTGCCTTTGGGGACTTTATTTGGGCTATGAATGTTTTATGGAAAATAATAGGCCACTTGCAGAGATGTACAATAGACTCGTCACCTAAAATGCTGAAGGGAAGTGATGAATTAGATTTTTTTGTAACTTGACTGTAACGGTTTGTCCTACTTTGTGACTGACTTTTTATGCAAATTATTTAGAATGTTTATTAATTATAAGATGTATATATTATATTTATTATCTTGACAATACATGTTCTTAGCAATGCGAAAAAGGGTGGTAACTTGGCAAATTGACTGTGTACTGAAAGTTGGCAAGGTCACTGGGGAATTTCAGAGTTGTCAGTAGATGTTAGAAGTGTGCACGTTCTTATGGGAAAGGGATGTCCCCATTAATAAAATATGCCAAAACTCCTGGTATGGATGAGAAGGACGTGGTAGGCATGAAGCCTGTTCCCTAATGGGAGTCCTGGTTGTAGTTTACTGGGGTGCATCTTGTCTTCTCACTTTTCCTGCCTGGTTGCTTGGTTTCCAGTCATGATCTGACATAAGGAAAGGTAAAGAGATGATGCTTGGCCCATCAGCAGCCACAGCAAGTGTCTGTCATCTTCTGTAGCTTAGCTGCCTGTACGGACGTTCAGTTTGAGGGTGGATATAATACAGCAGGGGTCTTCAGTATAGCTTGGATGCATCATAATCCTTCTGTCCTGCTTGGGAGATACTCTAGATGGGTGGACAACTACAAGAATGAAAAACTTGCTGGTTTGTTGGGCCCACAGACTGGTAATTAATGGGTCACACTCTACCTGCAGGTGAGTTATAAGCTGAATTCCCTAGGGGTCTGTGTGGGGACATACACTGTCTGATGCTTTTATCAATGATCTGGAAAAGGAGACATGATATCCCCCCATCAGCTCAGTGGATGACAAAAAATTGGAGGGGAACCAGGTAATGTGCTGGTTATCCAGAGGGACCTGGACAGGCTAGAGAAATGGGTCAACAGTAATGTCACAAAATTAAATGAGGACAAATGTGAACTCCAGTGCTAGTGATGGATCATAATCCTCTGCATCAGGTTTGGTGGGCAGTGAACTGGGTATGAGCCAGCAGCGTGCTCTGGCAGCAAAGATGGGCAACAGCATCCTGGGCACTATTATGAGAAGCAAAGCCAGTAGACTGTGGGAAGGGATTATCCCCTCTACTCAGCACTTGTTAGACTGCATCTAGTTATGCTGCATCCAGTTTTGGGCCTTCCATTACAGCAAGGACATCAACAAATTTTTGATGTTTGAGGGAGTTAAATCAGAGGCGCCTGAGATAGCGAGGGCTAGGGCATTTCCCATGGGAGGAGAGGCTGACGGAACTGAGTTCGTTCAACTTGGAGCACAGGTGGCCTTGTGGGGAACCTAACAGCAGCCCCCAATGTTTACGGGCCATTGAGGAGACAGAGCTGGGCTCTTCATGGTTGTCCATGGCAGGTGGATAAGAGACAGTGGGCATAAGATGAAACAAGAGAGGTTCAGACTGGATACAATGAGAACAGGAGATGGTCTCATGAGGACAGTGAAGCTTGTATAGTCTCTCTGTCCTTGGAGGTTTTCAGGACAAAGTTCTGGGCAACCTGGTCCTGAATTCAGTGTTGACTCTGGAATAGAGTTCCCTCCAGACTGAAAAGGTTAATAATTCTATGACAGTGGGCCTTCAGATGAGCCAAAAAGATGCTGAAGGTGGGATCCTTGCAAAGAAAGGAAGGAGGAAGCACTAGCTTTTTATGCCTGCCATCATCATGTTTGTGATTTGGTTTGGTTTTTTTTTTTTAGGTTTTTTTTTTTTTAAAATTTAAATTATAGATGAGGTTTTGCACCTTTAGGACATGATTGCTTTCAAGTTTTGATAATTACTTTATATACCAATTCTTCCAGTCATTAGACATAAATTGCTGTACTTCTCAAACAGCAGATCTGATTTATTGTCTGACCTGACTAGTAATGAAGCATTTTGACAGTATCTGGGCTAAGTTCCTGCTGTGTGAGCATATGTAGCTTCTTTGAAGTGAATGGCACTATGCACAATTGTACTAGTGGCAAGTTTGGCCCATTTTTAATAGAATAAAACAAATAGGTTTTGTGCTTGTAAATGATTTAAATGTTCAGACAGGGACTTGCTTATGAGCAATTATAAGAAAATCTTTCCTCTGACACAAGAAACGTCAAATGTTGCCAAGAAAACCAAATGAATCTGGTTTTCAGAGCTAAAAATGTTGAACTGAAAAGCCATCTGTTCAATAGGTACAACACCCAAATTAATGCACAATCTCACATCAACTCCAGTGTTGTTAAAACACAAAAAGTTTGAGGCTTTTCCCCGTATGTATTCCAAAAACTATAAACATCAAGATCATAAATCAATTTTTGAGTGACACCATAGAGTGGGATAGAAATATTTCACATGTTAAGACCTTCTCTATTCTGACACTTCCTTTGGATATTCCTTCTTACTTTAATTACCCAAGTAAAAATGCTTTCAAGATAGATTCAGTTTATAAAACCAAAAATGTTTGGATGTCAGAGCGGTGTATGGCAAGAAGGCAGTGCAGCCTGAAAGGCTGTGGTAGTGTTTTCCATCTCTTGGGAAGTGCCTCAATGAAAAGATCATCTTCAGGGTTAGATTTTAACTTATTTGGCAAGTAGATTGCTCTGTGGGTTAAGAAACTTGTTAATCTGTATTTTTATGCACAAAGATAGCAGGTTGGTTCTGATTTTTGAGTTTCATATGACATTCTGGAGGTTGAAACCTGAATTTCATATTGTTAATGATACTGCTTTAAGATCAATTTTGTATATGTCACTTGTATGCTGTTCGTTGATGGTAATTTGAGGATCACCAGAAAGCCACGTACAGAACTTGCCCTCACATCTGCAAAAGCATTCATGTCACTGTCTTTAGCTAATCATATCCAAATCACACCTCCGTGAGTGCACAGAAGATAATATCTCTCTGAATTACGGCTGAACCCTGTTTACACTTACAGCAGTGTGACTAATTGTTGAAATGTGCAGAACATAAAGATTATACTAGTAAATTGAATAATGCCGGGGAAAATTCCCAGGCACTGAACTCAGTCACCTCTGGTGACACACTGTTGGGACCATCCTTGTGCTGTTTTGCCTTAAGCAGGCCACTTTAGAGCACAGTGTCGGAGCTAATCTGGAGCACAGATACCCTCTTTCAGAAGTTCTCAGTGTGTAAGTGCAGGTGAGTACTGGTACCATGCCAGTTGCACTCTGTGTTTGAGAGCGGTTGTGGACATAGTGATGTGTATTGAAGTTAGGAGTAGCACAGTGAAAATGGGCTTTTATCATCCACAATATTTTTGATGTCACCGTACCAGTGACTCTTTGTTTAGCTATGTCAGGAAGTTATGATATGACTATGGCACATAACCTTTGAAAATGTAGTTTGAAGAGGCTGTTGTTCCAGACTGTTTCCAAATTCAATGCACAAATAGTGACTTTCTGATTGATAGCTGGGCACATAGGTTGCTGTAATGACTTGGATATACCAGATTTTCCAGAATAAACTTCTGAAAGATATCCAGCCGACAGTTTATGATCATAGAATATGTTAAAAATCCATAGCAGATCCATTAAAAATGCTGCTGTTTTCTGTATCTGTATTGCTAGAGGTACCAGGACTTGGGGGTATTGGTTGATGAGAAGCTCAACATGAGCCGGCAGTGTGCACTTGCAGCCCAGAAAGCNAGGGTAAATTTAGACTAGACATTAGGAAGAAATTTTTCACAATGAGGGTGGTGAGACACTGGAACAGGTTGCCCAGGGAAGCTGTGGATGCCCCATCCCTGGAGGTGTTCAAGGCCAGGCTGGATGAGGCTTTGAGCAACCTGGGCTAGTGGAGGGTGTCCCTGCCCATGGCAGGGGGGTGGAACTTGATGATCTTTAAGGTCCTTTCCAACCCAAACCATTCTATCAGAGAAACTGATGTCCTCTTGAACACTTGTTTGTTTCTGAGGGAGCTAGGTGGAACAACACAATAATTGACAGGGAGTGAACTAATGATTAAGCAGTGTGGGCACTTGGGCTGAGTGTTTGTGCTTAAGCCCTGATCTGCTCCTATTTGGCAGAACAGAGGCAGCCTTTATCCCTGGCAGCTGTGCTGTTGTGCTAGGTTGCATTTCATAGCCAAATGATTGAGTGTCAGTCCCTGAAGTGCTTCCACTTCATTTTTAAGTTCATGTTTTGGTTTCCTTCAGTAGAAATGAAAGCACTTTTTTAGTTTCACAGATACGTATTCATCTTGCCTAACTATAAACCATCCAAAAGTTACGCCCCTCCTCTGAGCCTATCATCTAGACTTCAGGATAGCTGAGGAAAGCATGATGCATTGCCCTGTGTTAGAGACCTATCTCGGGACTGGTTGAATCCCTTGTGGAGATGGCTCCTGCTCTCTATTCACTGTATGGAGAGAGTAAAGGCGATTAGCTTATACTAGACACCTGAGTTTTAGATGGCTAAAATTAGCTGAGGTAAGTCCTACCCACAGCTACTACATTTATCTTCAGCTTCCCTTTTTCTGTTTTGTTTTTAATGTCATGCCTCTCTACTCACACATTTTCTATGCATTCTGCAGTTTTTCTCTGTATTCATCGTCCCACATGTACATGTTATTTCCTTTAACTTAACCACGATGTCTGATGCTGGAATAGCAAATGGAATTCTGCAATACTTCTGCTTCGCTCTGTTTGCTGAAACATTGATTTTCTTAAAGCATTTTTGTAGTGAAAAAATCAATAAGACTATATACAAGGCAGAAGCAATAATGTAAAGGCATCTTGCTAACTTATAACGAAAGAACTGATAGCCAGAGTTAAACGTCATTCAGTGAAAGGGAAACCTCTGGTTTCTAGTTGAAGGCAAATGATAGCATGATTCTCTGACACCCTGCATTACACACCTACTCAGCAAGGGCAGCCACAGCCCAACAAGCTGCAAGGAGAAAGAGCAAACTCTGGAGAAAATAAGGGACTGACACCTATAAGTTGCTGGCCATTATAGTTTTCAGGCCTTAGTGAATATGCAGAATCAGTCTTTTTATATGAGCACAAATGTGAACTTCTGTTGAAATCAGTAGGAATATGCAGACATTTTCAAGGGAGGCTGATTTTTGTGTAAGGACGGAAGGACATGCTAACATTTCATTTGGTTTGTGTAACAGTCACTGAGTTTCAAATGTTTCATTCGGAAAATTTGCATTGACAGAATGTGTCATTTTTTCAGATGAAACTTGATAAATTCAGGAATGAATTTCCAGTACGATTTTCTTTACTGGATGAGCAACAAAAGATGTTTGTTTTATAGAAAATTTATTTAATACTCATTTTGGACCTCATCCGCTAAAGCTGCTTAACAGGAAATACTTGTTTAACTGTATGCAGGTTGTTGAGGAAGAAAAAGACAATACTTGGGACTGGAGTTGCAGGTTTTCTTACTTCTTACCTATTTTTCAAAAGTTGTCACCCAAAGGCAATTAGAAAAAAAATAATGGTTTGCAAAGTGTGTAATGGAACTGCAACCATGTTTTTGTATATTACTTCCTACCCATGCCTTGTGTGCTTGTTGTTATAGCTTTTAAAGCGATCCTTAAGATAGCTTACAGAGAAATCAGTCATATCATTTTTTCATTCCCGTGTGGTTGCAGATTGTCAGCCAGAGAAGGAGGAAACCCCACGGAGGGGTTGTGGGGAGATTGCATTATAGATGCATATATATATAGGTATTATAGATGCTGCATTAGAATGACAGGTATCCAGAGAAAGACTTTATCTATTGCAAGGATTCTGTGCTGCAGATTGCAAATGCTGTGATAATGAGAAATCACAGCTGTGGAGGGGGTGGATTTCCAAGCAGGCACTGGCAGCGAGTGGGTGAGTCCCCACACGAGGCTGCGGGAGGACAGGCTGATGGGAGCAGCACTGCCTGGCCCCGGGGTCCAGGTCCCCTCCGCTGTGGCGGTTCTGCCTGTGCACCCTGACTACCAGGAGCCTCCTGGCCTTTATTTTGTACAAAACTTTCAGAACTAGCCAGGCGGAGGGCTGGAGGAGACCCTGATTGTGCTCCCTGAGCCCTGGGGTCATCACCAGCAGAACTGTAGCAGTTGTAACCAGCATGCAGAGC
The DNA here is from genome assembly GCA_013400615.1 of Syrrhaptes paradoxus. Taxonomy (NCBI): domain Eukaryota; kingdom Metazoa; phylum Chordata; class Aves; order Pterocliformes; family Pteroclidae; genus Syrrhaptes; species Syrrhaptes paradoxus. Next base: position 6,461 of record VZTO01001166.1, on the reverse strand, counting down.
AGAGAGGGCAAGGGGAATGCTCCAGTCCCAACAAAAAAATCAGTTGAGGTGCACTGCCTATTACTGTATCTTAAAAACCCCAGGAGAGCAGCCTGCTGGGCTCTGGCAGCCCGAGCCCCTCTGCTTGCAGGGGCGTTGGGTGATTTATGTGCAAGACCTGTTCAGTTTGTGAGGTCGGACTATGGCGCTGCTACCAAAATAAGTGTGTTGGGGGCACTGAGGCTGGCTGGTGTGGAGCTTCGTAGTTCAGGGAAGCTCCATGTCCTCCCGTTGTCCCCAGCTGCTGTCACAGGGCTGTGGCAGGGCAGGGGAGACAGCCTGAGGCAAGGGGAACAGCCTGGGCTCCCACTCCTCCCACAGGCCCCAATGCGTGGCCGTGGTGTCCTGTGTCCTGTCCCTGTTGCATGTCCCAGGAATGGTGAAGGACTGGCCCAGGTGACACGAGCGGGTCCTCTGTGCTTCTGTCTCCCCTCCTGCCTGGTGTCCCTCATGGTGGCTGCTCTGTGGAGTGGAGGGTCTCTTTCCCCCCTCAGGTGTTGGAGGGGATTTCGGCATCATATATGGCCTCCCGTCGGGCTCTGGCTCACATGGGGCGCATGTCCACACTGTGGCCTTCAGCCAGGGCTGTGCAGGTCCTCACGGAGGAGCTTTTGAAGCCTCACAAGTTGGGGCTGAAGTAAAATGGAAATCAGGGATGCTGCTGCCCAGGAGGTGGCCCCGAGAGATCCCCACGGCAGAGACAGGGTCCTGTGACAAAACCCCTGGTTGATGCCTGGGACGTGCCTCCTCCTCCGTGGCCTAAATGCACCTGCTGGAAAAACTCAATAAATTTCACTTTATTGAAGTGAAAATAAAGTCTTTGCCTCTCTGAATATATGAGTTTTTCCAGTAATGCTGGAGGCCTAGCATTTGAAAGTTTTCTTTAATGATGCTACTTTCAGAAGCTACAAAATAATTTGGCCTCTTCTAATTGTCTTCGTGTTGTTTGCTGCCCACAGTCTGAATGCAAAGGCAAACTCGCAAACCCAGCAGTATTTTTGATCAGTGGGTCCACTACCAATTTCAGAATGTTATGAACCAATAGCCAAACATTTCACAGATGTAATGCAATATGACCCAAGCTTCAAGTCCAGAAATACTAAAGTGCAAAGACAACTGATTGCAGACATACCTTAAAAAATTGTCTCCCAGAGCATGTAATGTGATTTTTCCATCTGTTTGCTGCATAGCTGAGGAATGCAAAAGCTAGAGTATGGCAAGATTACAATCTGATTAATTTGTTTTTCAATTACTGCTTGGAGTATTTTATTTCTGAGGTTAGGACAAGATCCAGCATTTTTTAGTCTGAATCCAGATAATACAGGTTACAATTTATTCCTCAAAATGTGGGGCTGCTTATTTTTCCTATGTTTGACATTATGTAATCACAGGTATTATAATTATAGATATTCATTCTTTGTGGTAAAACGTGGCTAGAGTAACAATATTCTTTCAATGTCTGTCTCTGTTGCACTGAGAAATAAACATTTGGCAGTATCCCATTTTGCCGTTTAATTAACTTGAGTCATGTGAAATATGTGAGCTGGGAGAAGAATAAAAATTCTTAAACCCCAGAACCCATGAATAGGGCATGTGTCTGTCATAGCCCAATCCTGGTATTAGTGCAAGTGGTTTTGATACTCTATTAGAGGACCTGTAGTAAAACAGGAGGAAATATAGGGAAACAAACATTTCCTGTTTTCCAAAGTATCTTTCAAAGTGGGGATAGAGAAGAGATACAATTGCTAGTTTTGGATTTCCTTGTACGGAAGAGTTTTTATTAATTCATAAGACAGAATTATTTTATTATTTATGCTAAAGTATGGATACATGTGAATGCTGTCCATGTAAACAAGTGGTCAGATTTCACTCTATTTAGTATCTGCAAGTCACTGTATTAGTGCTCCTTATTGCTTAGACTTTGAACACCTGCAAAGGTAAACTATAGGGGCTTGCCTTCTTGTTACTTGTGTTTTGTTTTCTGATCTCAAGTCTGCTTTTTCTCCTGTATCTAAACTCAAAAATTGGGTATAGGAAGGCTAGTCAGCAGTGTTAAGCACTGAAGTGTCCTAAGGGAGTCTAGGTGACCTCTGTGTCAGGTATGCTCTTCAATGTGCTTCCTTCAAGGGTAATGATGCTTTGGTCCAGAAAACATTAAATTATTAACCTCATTGATACAGTTTCCTGTGATATACTGCAGGATCCATATTTTAGACAGATAATCCAAGCAATATTCTGTGGAAGACTGTCTGTAAATAGTGTAAGAAGGGTCAAGTAAAGGAGATCCTCTGATGCAAATGTGGTATGAAATATCTAGAATAAACTGATAGGAGGGGGCTGGGATGTGTGAGCTTTGATAGCACAGGATTTTGCTTCTTCTAAGTGTTTTCTACATAGGCTTCATAAACTGATATTATGAAGTACTTTGTGATCTGCTTTATCCACTTACACTTGCTACATGTTGGTTTCATTTTACCCTGGGATGAGGCTTCAAGCACAGCGCTGGAGGGAGGAGCTTTCCCTGAGGGCTCAGTAACTCAAGGCTTAGGCAGATTCATCACTCGTGTAATAAGTGAGCAGGAGTGGTTGGTCTAAGAAGGGAATGTTGCTGCGGGACCTCCTGATGGTGCCCCTGGGACCTCCCAGTGACGTTCCCTAGAGCATGACTCAGCCAAGAAAACAGTGGCATTTCTGGGAACAAATAACTCCTTGTGTTTGTTGGGATATTCCCATTATATCCCCATCACCTCTGCACTTGGTGGAGTGCCTCTATCAGGCAGTCTTCCACAATCAGAGCAGCCATCCTGCCCTTTGCACCAACATGCTTTCTGTCTTCTAGCAAAGTCTAGTAGCCAGTTCATCCCCTTAGGAGGTCTCACCACTGGACTCTGAATTGCTTCTCTTACATTGATGTGGTTGTCTTAGCAACAGAAAGAAGTTTAGGGCAGGGGTGAGATATTCTGTACAGCTCTGTGCAGAATTCACATGGCCCTACAAATGTTTTATGATAATAAGTTCCCTTCCCTCAATGTATTATCCTGCTTTTCTTTCACCAGCTGATCCTCATTTTGTTATTTGTTGCCCATTGGGACTGCTTCTAGGAAGGACTGACAAAACTATTACTGGAATTTTTCACTGAAAGTTATAGATGGTGTTCAAAGCACCTGCTGTTCTGTTGAAATGTGCAGTTCAGTAGTTTCTCTAGCCTTACACTGATTGTGGGATGCTATGCTAGCGACAGCAGCGTGTGACAACATAAGCACCACTGCTTGTACCAAATGTAATCATCAGAGTGTGGCATCAGAAGTGAAAACCAACTGAGAAAATGTTATCTAGTGGTAGGAAAGTGCTCTGCTAATAATGAAGCACAAATACAGGCAGAGAGCAGGACATTATTCCTGAGAGAATTGGCAGAATGGAGATGTAAACTCTCTCTTTTGAAAACAGGAATCTTGCTGAGAAGTAGGTCACATGTGCTTGTTTAGTGGAGAAAGAAATGAAGAACAGACCCAGCATGAACGCGCAGAATTACTTTAGATCTGTTTCTGAATTTTTCATTACATGTTTCACTTGTGGTGTCCCACACCTTCACTTGCACCTCTTAACTGATTGCCTCCACTTCCCTTGTCCTGGCCCTCTGTCCCGGGGGCTGGACTGCCTCTTCATGTCTCTACCATTAGTAGCTTTGCTCCTGGTCTTGGCAGCATGGGTATTGCTTGCTCAGTGTCATAGCATGTTAGAAATTTGGCTGGGCTGCTCATTCAGTCCAACATCGTCGGAGTGTCTGTGTTCTGTGCTTCCTGGCACCGCTAGCTCTCCGAGCATGGTACACAGCCAGCTTGGGCAGGACAGATCCAATGAAACAACTTAAAAGGGCTGCTGTTGCAACTCACTAGCAAGATGTAATTAGCCAGTTGGGAGCCATGAATCTGGAGAAAATTTTTTGTCTGTTTTTAAAGGAGAAGCAATATTTCTTTCTGTGAGATTTCATTTTTCTGTTATTCTGCAAAGATGCTGCCTGTGATGTCTAATCAGCAGCAGGAGTTGTGAAGGGACTGAGCATGGTCAGAGAAGATTAAATCTTCATGGTTTCTAGCTGCTCTAATCGCTTTTTTAGCTGCTAATATCTTGACTGAACTGTGATTTTTGTTGTTTTAAGGCACTCATAAATTGTCTGCATTTTGACCCTAGAAGGACAAAAATTACATGCAAGATACAAGCCACCCTCTGTCGAACTGTAGAGAACAAGGACACTGAAACTTGTAATGGAAAGTGTCACGCAGGTGTCTCTTAGTGTGCATTTCCCTTGGCTGATGCCTCGACATGCTCAGCCTGTTTTGGTTAATATTTCCTAGAAAGATTCTGCCTGAAGTAGGCACCTGCTGCAGAGAAATTCAGCTTCAGCAGTCAAAGGGGCCAAGCACATAATTAGGGCAGGACCAAAACTGGGGGGGGTATAGTTGTGCAGTGGGGTGCCTTTAATGCTCACCTGGTATTTGGGGAGGGCGTCTAGCCTGCCAGCACCCCTGCTTCCAGGGGAGGCCCTGAGACTTTCCTCATCTGAGCCCTTGGATGCTGCTGGCTTTAACCTACCTGGCACAGCAGAGCTGTTTCTCCCAGGGCTTCCCATTGCAAGAACTGAATAATTTTGAATTTGCTGTTCAGGTGGTTTTCCTTTCGGGGGCTCAGTCGGCACAGAGAAGGAAAATTGGCTAATCAGTTTTACTTTTGTTTCCAGTCAGTTACTCCCTCTCAAGTGGCATCAGACCTCTCCAAGGTGTGAATTGGAAACATGGAGGGACCATATTTATTTCTTTAGAGAAAGCCCTGACTCAAATATAATTAAAATTGTATAAACATTTGTATTGCTCTTACAGAGTGTAAATTAGACAAAATTTTTCCACAAGAGGATGTCTTCTAACCAAAGCATCTGTCAGTGTTTGAAGTTGTGAAGGTATCTTCTTCATACAGGCAGATAAATATGTGTTATCTTAAAAATAAGCTAGACTAAAAAGAAAAATAATAGAAGATGGAGAAGCTAGGCTGGCAGATATATTACTGGTGAGCAGAGAAAACTGGAAGACAGACTGACAAGCAAGGACATGCTGCTTGCTTTTTTCTGGACAAAATTTCTTCAGGGAGCATCTGCGCTGCAAGGATCCTTTGCAGCAGCTCTCTAGCAAAGGCTAATAACCCCAGATTGCCTCATCTTCAATGAATATTACACCTCATCCACATCTCAATTGATTCTGGCTCCTTCTGTTTTCAAATTAAATAAAATTCTGGGGATGCTGGTTGAAGTCTTCTCTCTTCTTTAGATTGGAGGTGCCATAAAGCCAATGGGATGCTTGTGCCTGAAGTGGCCAGGACATACGAATCTGCTTGGCATACCCTCGACCCCATGTAGGGTGTTCAGTTAGGTGGTGCAGAAGCTTTTTTCTGCATCAAAAAGGGGATATTGGAGGCTAATCTGTATCCAGAGGTAATTAACATACATAGCTATGTATACAAGAAAGGTAACCTTATTAAAGAAAGATCACCGCTAACACTTAGGAATGGCATCATATATCTCCAGCTTCTTCCCTTTGAATGGTGTGAGTTCAGTAAGATGGACAGGGGCTGTTCCAGGGCAGCTGCCTTCAATGCCAGAGAATGGTCCCATAAATACTGATGTGATTTATCACTACGTAGATGTAGCCTCAGTGGGTTACTTGTAGGACTACATAAAAGAGCACCAGGGGCCATTCCCTTGGAGTAAAGCTTTGGGAGCTAATGGTCCCTCATCCACAGCAGGAAGTGCTGGTGATCCCAGTAGTGAACCAGTGAGGAAGAGTCACTGTTGGAGCAGGTCAAAATGAAAGCAAAACAGAAGTTAATCTGCATAGTCATGGCAGAGGGTACAAAACATGGGATTTACTTCCATTGACTAAGAATGTGTGTAATACAGACGTGTACTGGAGCCAATCACCCGGAACTGTGCCCCCACATATAGTCAATAAGGAGAAATGAGCAATTCTGGGGCCCTGTTCATCTGTGATTTTAGTTAGGCTGAGATGAATCCCACTGGTACTGAAGTTACTGTTTTTCCCCAGTGTGGACAGAGGGAGTTTAGCCAACTACCTGGTACGTATTTATCTGCATTGTAAATATCTGAGTTCAGATGATCTCTGCCCTGAAATATCTGTTGATGTGACACTTAGCTTGGAAGCTCCTGAAAAGCTGCCCAGACCTTCCTTCTGCCTGTGTATACCTCAATATTTGTGGAAAGATACAGCCCCTTATCTTCAGATGTTTCTCTATGGAGCAGCAAAGGACATGCGGAGCATGTTAAAGCTTTTCTTGCCACCAGAGAAGTTTATGTAAGAAATTACATTTCTTTACTGTGTGAATTCTTTATATGAAGACACTTCACAGAATCACAG
>VZTO01001144.1:50561-75852 GCA_013400615.1 Syrrhaptes paradoxus | reverse complement strand
TCAGGTTGGTCAAGCATGACTTCCCCTCGGTGAAGCCATGTTGACTGTCTCTAATGACCTTCTTATCCCTGATATGCCTAGAGACAGCATCAAGAATAAGTTGTTCCATCACCTTTCCAGGGATGGAGGTGAGGCTGACCGGTCTATAGTTACCCGGGTCCTCCTTCTTGCCCTTTTTGAAGACTGGAGTGATATTCACTTTCCTCCAGTCCTCAGGCACCTCCCCCATTTTCTATCACTTACCAAAGATAATGGAGAGTGGTCTAGCAATGACTTCCGCCATTTCCCTCCGCACCTGCGGGTGCATCCCATCACGATCCATGGATTTACGGGTGTCTAGATTACTTAACCGGCCCTTAACCCAGTCTTCATCTACTAAGGCAAACTCCTCCTGACTTCTTCTGGGGCTTCAGCGGTACAGGTGTGATTTTGTTTAAATCCTTACTTTTGGATTTAGATATTTCAGATCAGGCACTGAACGCACAAGGAAACATATCTCTTCACAGCCATTCCAGCTTTTCCTTTGTGAAGCAACATCCAGTCCCCATACCTCTAAAGTCAAAGGCAAGACTTGCATGTCTTTCCAAATGAACAGCTTGATGGCCATAAGGCCTTCTCCAGATGATGAAAAGAGGGGTTCATTTGCCTGCACATCATGCTTAATTTGCTGCCACTATTAAGTAGCTGCACTAGCTACCAAGAATTATACAATTGTGCATTTTGAGCGCTAATCACTACTTCAATTTCATTTTAGCACTCATTTTGTGAGAATGTAAGTGAAATTAAACAGTAATTAGGGAATCAAATATACCACTGAGTAATTATTTGGTTCTATGTCATGTAGGCCAGTGGCTACAGGTTTTGAATAAAAATGCCAAAGGAAGGATGAGTCTTTCACCATTTTTGTGATTCTATTTCAGACTGTGGGATATCTATTCAAATATAACTGTGTTGCTAATCTTGCTCTTCATCTATGAATGCTAGCAACAATGCACCTTAAAAGGGTGGTTGTTCTGTTTTGCATTTTTTGTGTGGAAGCCGAGTCCTTTGATAAATGGCAGATATCTTAATTTGCTTACTAACAGATAAGAAATTTCTAGTGTAACACTGTACTAATTTTTCTGGACACTGAACACTTAAAATACCAAAAGCTGTGAGACAAGTTGTGACGGTTTCTGATGCTGGCTTTTTGAAAACAAATATCCTTTAAGCTTAAAATACATGTTTGATCCATGAAAGCTTTCATCTCAACTAGTCTAAAATGTACACAATAAATCACACAGTGCTTGAAGATAACCAAGATTTTTTTTTTTATATAAAGTATAATAGAATATTAACTTGGCAACAAAAGGGAGTGAGCAGAAAAACCTCTCTGATGAACAAGCCAAGAGAATGGCTCATTTTTTTCCACCCTGCTCTTTCTCCAGCCCCAGGTTAAATCCATCACAGGGAATGCTCCCAGAAAAGAGACTGATAGGTAAACCCCATTAATAGAAGATTAAAATGACTTCAAACTGCCCTTGTTCAAGGAGGAAACATATGGGGAATCCCAAGTGGAAGAAGAAAGCATTAGATATTCCGTGGACAGCAGCTGGAAATGCTTCCTTTTGACTTCATGTGCATGCATGCAAATGGGCATGACCTTGGATATTTTTGTCCCTTGCAGTACACAATTAACATTGTCCAGAACGATAGTTTACTAGTAATTTTTAATTGTGCAGAAATTGTGGTGTTTATATTGAAAATAGTATGTCATTGAATTACCATAAAATTCCTAGTAATTAAATGCTTTGTACTTTTAAAAAATTAGGGTTGTGTAGTAACCTGTTGCCACTTCTTACATTTATTTTAATGTTTAACCACACATGCTCTGCAGGCACAGATTGGAGCTCTCCTATGATTACTGGAGAGGGAGGGAAGAGGGAAGTAGGTGGGTGGGTAAGAAATAGTGATAACAAAGGTTTTATTTCATTCTGCAGGTGACATTGAAGACATATTGCCATCTGGCATGATAAACATTATAATATATCAGTGCTTGTTTGCCAGATGTTGCTAGACACAAATAGATAGTGGTTCAGATGCATAGGGATGATTTAGCAAAATGAACCTTGTTAAATTGGAGTATCTGAATTGTCACGTTGCATCGTGCTTCTACTGGCTAGGGACGGAAAGCAGAAGGGAAATCAGAGTTATTAAGAATTAAGCAAATTGTACAATAAAGCCGGTCTTCCACCGCAGACCAACAGAAATAAGGCCACTCTGTGTAACAGCTAGTTCAAATTGATAGTCATTGAAATAGGCTAACATGTGACAGTGTGCTGGGCCAACACTTCTTACATTCATGCAAGCAATTTTCAAACATAGATTGCAAGATGAATAAATGTTTCTAACCATGTTTCTCAGTCTTTTTTCAAACCAGAACTTTTTAATTTCCATTTTGATCAGTGTGTGCATGTGTCTAAGTGCACATTTTTTCCTATCTGAGAACAAGAATGTCATAAACATCAGTATGCTTTTCACATAGAAAATCAGACATTTTCTGTGTTGAGTTGCTTACACATTGAATAAAGCCAAAGTGGTAGGGGACCCTGGAACCTGTGAAAGCTGGAGATGAACAATGGTAGGCTTTGCACAGACTGGAAGGAAATTTGAGTTATAAGAATTTTCTATTACGCTGAAGGTACTCTGTTATTTTCACCTGTATTAGAGCTATGCCAGGAATCGAGGCAAACAGAAAAACAAACAAACAAACAAAATACAGGAAAATTTCCTTATTGATTTCAATCATTTTGTATCAGCCCCATGGACAGTCTTTGGAAAAAGCAGGAATTAAACCTGGGAATTAAACAAGAATGAAAGGTCTCTTCATTCTTGTATCTTCCACATATTTTCATTTCTCCCAGAAACATCCTGTCTGTTCAGGATAATAGATGGGGGATGAAAACTGGGAGAGTTAGGAAATGGCAAGGAATCTTCCACCCTGATAAAACATCTGTCTGGATCTAGACTACTGCTTTGACGTCTTGGTGATACTGATGCTGTAGATCAGACTGATGGATGACATCAGGAGAGAAGAAAAAAAGAATAAATAAAGCATTGCTATAGAGATGTCCTCAAGGCAGGGCTTATGCCACATTATTTCATATCTTAGGAAAACATGAAATGTGCTGCTGAGTTAGACCAGTGGCCCATGTAGCACAGCCTTCTGACTCTGACAGTGGCGGAAAGTGAGCATGTGCAAGGAGAACATGGCTGCATGAAGAACTACATCCTTTCAACTGCTTTAGACCAACCTCTTACCAGCTTCAGTAAGTGTCCCTAGTTGTAAAATTATGGGCTTTGCTGAACAATAGTTTTGTATCCTGATAATCTACTGACTTTGTGATTTTTCAAATTTCAATCATAGCTTTGCTGAGTCTTCTCTCCAACCTGAAGAGCAGAGATATGCTTAATCTTTCCAGATAAGACAGCTCTGTCCTTATCAAAATTTTCTTCTCTGTATCTTCTCTATCTCTACAATATCGTTCTGGAGGTGTGGAGATAAGACCCATGCATGGAAATCAAGATGTGGGCGTGCCAAGGTTTTATACAGTGGCAACACAAAGCTTTGTATTTTGTTCTCAGAGCCCTTTCTGATGACACCTGTTGCTTTTTGGTCCCACAGCTGATCCTTAGAGGACCTATTTCCTGATTTTTCTCCACTCTGCAAAATGACCATTGAGCCCTACCTTCTGGTTCCCATTCTTTAAACAGCTTCCCATCCATATAAGGGCTTTTCCTCTAACCTCTTGTCAATGCTTCTTTGGTGGTCTTTGGCGAGGAACCTTCCAAAAGTCTTCCTGAGGAACCAAGTCTGTGATGTCCATTGTATCCCTTCCATCACCCTACAGACATCCTCATTGAACCAAGGCAGGAATTTCCTCTGCAGGTGCCATGCTGACCCTTTTCCAAAAGCCTGTCTTGATTCACTTGCTCTGTGACCTTTTTCTGTATTACAGACTCTACTGTCACGTTGAGGCTGGAAGTCAGACTTGGCAGTCTGTGCTTCCCAGAAACCCCGCTTGACCCTTTTCTGTGGACAAGTCAGTGTGACACTCCACCGCTCCAGTAGCACAGGGAATCCTACCTGTGGCATATTTGACACGTACCAGCTGTGGCTCTGCAATTTCACAGCTTCTTCAGTTCTCCCAGGTAAATGCCATCCAGTCCTGGTGACAAGCTTATTGTCTCTAGGGTTTAAAACACCCTGTGCATTTATCTTTACCCTGTCAAGCCTCTCTGACCTCCCTACTACAGAAAAAGTTGAATGTGGACATTTCTTCTGTGTAGTAAAGACTGTTGCAAAGAGTTCATTGAGCTTTTCCAGCAAGGATTAACCCTTCCTAAGTCCTTTCTTCGTACTTTTATTATCAGGAAGTCCTACTGATTATGTCATCTGATTCCTGTTTTTGAACTATTTAATAAACTTGTGCCGATCAGTAAAAAACTCCACCTTGTGCAAGGCATGTTTTGCAGTCTTTCTAACCCTTAACCTCTTTTTTTCTTTTGACCCTTGTTTGAGCAAGCTTTCAATTTTTTAACTGCTGACCTTTTCCCTGTGACAGCCTCCTTAACGTTCCCATTGAGCCATGCCAGGGGATTATTAGACTGCTTTGTTTTATTTTTGAATTATGGCACATATTCTATCTGGGCTCCTAATACAATATTTTTCAAAAGCCTTCAGGATGCTTATAGAGTTCTTGGGTTTGGACTGCTCCTTTTAGGTTGTGTTTTTATTTGCTTTTCTGGATCAATTGCCTCATTTTTCTGTAGTTTCTTTTCTTTTGCGTTTTATTTATGAGAAACTGATTCTCTTGAAAAGTTGTCAGGGGATAGCAGGTGTTTGCTGGAGGTCTGAGTGGATGGATAAGAAGCAGCCAGGGTCTCTGAGTTACAACAGCAGAGCAAATACTGTTGCTATCAGTCTCCTTTTTATTGTTTTTAAATCAACCCAAAACTAATTTTTTAATATTCTCCTTTTCTCCAGTCTCACGTTATATCCGCTGTTCATTCCAGCATTCCCCAAATATCTTTTACTGTTTATATATATTTTACTTTTTTAAAAAAAAAATGGTAATCCTTCTTGGCCTGCTTTTTTCCCCCTTGAATTCTCCATAAATTAAGATTCCCTTTTTTAGTGAAAAAGTTTTTGGGAAGAATATTTTAGCAATTTTTTCTTTTTCAAAATTTAGAATTTTAATGGTTTTTGTTGTTGGTTCTTCTAGTTTTCTGAATTTTTATGATGTTTAATGCAATGTTACGAAGCATGCCTAGTGAGTTCTTGTCTTTTTGTTATCTCTAAACCTCCCTCATTTCAAACTCCTTGGCTCTTTTCTTTGCTCTGAGAAAGTTTCTGAGCATCAACAGGAAAAAAATAGAATGAAAAAGAGGATGGACGTTCATGTACTTGAGGAGGATAGACAATATTTATTGTGTTTGCTAAGTGATGAAGTGAGAAGAGGGCTGTGAAGGGACCTTTCCAGTGAAATAATATTTCAGACATAACTTTCAATTTCTTAAGTAATTCTGGGCCGATTTTTTTTCCTCTCATTTTGCGTTTTATTTATGTTTCCAAAGTTAGCCCTTTCTTGCTTGTTTCATTTTTCTGTGATACAGCACTGCTAGGTGCCATCTCACGGACAACAAGTCCGTTTCACTGTTGAGATGCTGAACTGTCATTTCACTGTTGCCATATCCAAAACTAGGAATCACCTGACTGTCCAACACAGAAAAGAAAGTATTTAATTTCAGAAATGTCTGCTGGAGCCTGTTGCTTTCTCTGAATAAAATTCTTTTCTGTACATTTAAAATAGCCACTCCCCATCATACTACACGTCAGCCTATATTTCATCAATAACATAACAAAGGTGTGAGGCATTGACTTAAGGGACATTAGTAGAGTCTGTGTATAAATTAGAAAATGCCTTTCAGATGGCACTGTTAGTTTGAGGAAATGTCATTTGACTTTACATGGTGCAAAGAGGATTTCAAGGAAACTGAAATGAAGAAGGGACTGGTGGAACTAGTGAAAAATAAAAAAGTTAAAGGAATGCTATATGAAAAAAGAATTAGAAAGCTTGGCATAGGCTGGTGGCTTCCACTGGGGTCTTCAATTAGAGAGTAAGTTCTTCTATACGTCTTTCTGTACCGTTATCTGGAAGCCCTTTGGTTTGTCTTTGCTGCTGTAGGCTTCTCTGGAATTATCAATAAACGGATGCAATGAGACACTGAGATAAAAAATAAAATAATGAATCTATGCTAGTCATCACAGGACAGTCCATCTTTAATGAAAAAGAGAAAGAGAAAGGCAGGTGTAAGAGCTAACACAGTTTCCCATCAGTACTATAACCAACAGGCTCATGCTGAACTGACATTGGTGGTTTCATTTCTTCCCAGCAGCGAAATGCTGATCACTGAATTCTCTGAGTTACAGTAGGACTATGAGGTTTTGGGTTTAGGAAAATTCTACCTAAGAATTGTCTCGGTTCTGGATTCTTCTGTGCATGTGTGTCTTTGTAAACAACTATAACGCATCACTCCCTCTACTGAGAAGTATGATCAAGGATGCTCTGTTTAGTTTTAAACTGGTGTGGTCACAGAAAGAGCCATCTTTCTTGCTGGTTGCAGAAATTTGTACCCACACGAGCTATGAAATATATCTTGCTTGTTTGCTGGGTACAGTCAACTACTTTGGTTGTTCCTCTTGTATTTTGCATTTCAAAAGGACCTTCTGGCTTCAGAGAGGATTATTGTATAATGAGAATGATAAATGCTTGCTGAAAGATTAGTAACTTTCTATGACTTTGTTAGGTACTTTAGACATTCTTTAGCCAGAGGGCCTGTTCCTTTCAATAATGACTGCTAAGGTGACATGCCCCATGCTAACATTTAATACCTGTAATAAATGAACTGATTTTGACTGACACTTGGAAATTAAAAAAAAAATACAAGTAAAGGTGACCATGTGTGGCACATGTGAAAATATGTTGTCTTTTGCTTTGACACCCAGATTTAGTGCATGTGGTTTGTAGGAAGTCATCCTGAATCTTCAGTAGAGGCATACTGCATTAGGAATGATCAGATCTTATTGAGTGACCTCTGCTCACATGCCCTGAATGAACAAGTTCCTTTTCAAGTGATGTAGGTGGGAAGCTAGTTCCAGGATCATCTTCTTGTTAAGCCGTATAACAGGCAAGAGTCAGCCATGAAGAACACTCCTGATCCATCTGTTTGTCTTAGTCCTCAAACTGCCTCTTGTCCAGGTTAGAGTCTAAATGACTGCATTTAGCAAACTTCCTTAATGATTCTTTGATGTACCTTTAAGAGGTACATGCATCACCTCTTAAAAGAGCATTTTCTGTGGTTGGATCCAATTGCCCTACTTTTTTTCAACCTGACGTGTCTGATTGCTTTTCCTAGCCATTCAAATGATGTTTTATGCTTCCTTGCAGACTTTTTGAGAACAGCACTTCTGTGAAACTAAGTTGCGCAAAAAACTCATAAACTTTTGGTATTTTTTTGTTTGTTATTTTTTTCCTAAGTAAAAGGGGAAAAACTAGGAATGGCTATCAGTGCATGTAAACAGGNGCGGTCTCACCAAGGCTGAGTACAGGGGCACAATCACTTCTCTAGTCCTGCTGGCCACACTGTTGCTGATACAGGCCAGGATGCCATTGGCCTTCTTGGCCACCTGGGCACACTGCTGGCTCATGTTCAGCTGGCTGTTGACCAGCACCCCAGGTCCTTCTCTGCTGGGCAGCTTTCCAGCCACTCTCCCCCGAGCCTGTAGCATTGCAGGGGGTTGTTGTGACCAAAGTGCAGGACCCGGCACTTGGCTTTATTGAACCTCATACAACTGGCCTCAGCCCATCGGTCCAGCCTGTCCAGATCACTCTGCAAAGCCTCCCTACCCTCATGGAAATGAATGTTACTGCATTGAGATAAAGATACATAACCTGTCACTCCAATGCAGCTGATTAGTCATAATTCTTGCTATAGATCAGAGGCAATAAGTTTGGATGATGTATGTGATCTCCTGGGGAAGGAAGCCAGCATGTATTGTACCTCTGCAGATCTGCTTTCATTATAATCAGAGTAAACACCCGGATTGTCTACAGGAAAGAAAAGGGGGAAAGGAAGTGAAAAAGTGAATGATCAAATTAGAAACATGCTGAAGCTGAATGTAAATCTTGCAGGGACAGGTTTTTGGTTATAAACTCTTGTTTGTAATAATGGGCTCTGTACTCATAGATCCAAGTTAGAACAGACTGAACAGCTGCTGTTCAACATAAATGTTGGAGAAAAGAATGATCCTGAAACAAAGACTGGGCTTGAAGCAAAGATTTAATAATTAATCATTTCACAGTTTGGAATTGAAGTGAAATGTTAGGCTTTAGCTCAGGAAGAGACATGGAGGGAGTGTGAATAAGGGGGCTGAGATCCTTCTCCCAGGCACCAACTCCCAGGAGCCCAGTCAGTGGAAATGTGGGCAGGATGAGGGACTCGACACAAAAGTCTGCACAGCACTGTATTTTGGGGCACCTGCAATTCTGCAGAGAGGATTTCAAGGGGTGTTTTGTGCTGGACTGGATATCCAGGGCTAAGTGGCACCATATTAGGAGAGTTTGAGATGGTGGTTAACAGAGGTAATAAGGTCCCCTTATATCTCCCCAGTGAATTGATAGTTCTAGGTGGCTTTGAAGGGTCCCTATATAAGGTTCTGAGAGAGTACATTACAAGAATGTAGCTTTGTAAGATTAATTTAAGCTGTACGCTTAAGAATGTTAGTATGTATTTAAACATGATGTTGGACTCGGACCTCTTTGGACTCACAGTTGCAAGCACTTCTTGTCGTATTGTTCCTCCCACAATTTCAAGTAGGTTTTATTAAAAAGCCAAAAAGCAACAGGACATATGAGAGACAATTCTTGTTTCAATCCACGGCAAACTCCTGTCGACTACTAGTTGAGAGAGACTAGCTTGGGCTGAATGAATTTTTAAGAACTAGAAAATAACTAATTATTTTCCTGGAATATAAATGAATGTGTCTAGGAAAAACATTTTGCCATTTTATTTTGTTTTGTAATAACACTTTCACGGATCATCTGAATTCTGTGAAATGTTGAGAATCTGGGTAAGGTCAGAGGAATTGGTAGCATTTATTATGACATTGGGTTGGGATTTTGGGTTGGGGCCAAAACTGGTTTTTGATTGTTTGCAGCTGAGGGTGTTAGAATGAACTGCTTGACCAGGATTATTCTAGAATAAACGCATTCTGGTGGAAATAAGGAGATAATGACAACTAATATCAAGTCCTTCACAGAATTAATTCAGTCTTTTTTTATGTTGGTGAATTACTAATGAGCAGCCTGTGATTTTATTTGAACTTCTAAATTAATTAAATTCATTTTCTCAATATTTTTGATAAACACTTTTCTTTTTCTGGATTGTTTATAAACAATTAATTGCAAGTACTCCTCAATCAAAACTTCATTGATGTTCGTTAAATTATATCACAGCCAATATTCTGTGTGTTATACTTAGTTAGGCAATAACTGTTTCTTCCATGCTTTTTTTTTTTGTTGATAAGAGTTAAAAAAACCCTATTTCCTGGTGAAACTAGATATTTAGAAATTTCTCACAAAAGAATAACTAGGCTGTTATGGTACCCAAATGGTATTCATGTGGACTGTATTATTCCTACAAGGAACTAATATTTGTTCTTTATATTTTGAAATATAGACAATCACTTGAGATATGTCTTCTTTGGGGTTCCTCAGTCTTGTATTTTGACCTAGAATCTTGGACATGAGAAATCTTTCTTGATGAACGTTTTATTGTCACCAGGAAACCTAAAGAAAAAAGATTTTTATTTAAGTATTTCCAGAGTAAAGTTGTTCTGATGAAAAATTCTCTACTAGCTCTAACTATGATATAAATTTTAAAATTGAAACGGTATAAACTTCTCAAAATCGGGTAGAAAAACCACCATCATCTGTTATTTCTTCAGTTTAGCCTTCAGAGCATAAATAAGCCTAACTATTTGACACTGGAGAAAAAAAAACTTTCCCAGTAAACAATTTACTATTTGCCTACAGCAACAATTTTTGTATCCATGAGTAAGGTAGGTGAGGTGGGATTCATTTGGCAAACAGGAGTTATCTAAAGCTGAGTTAGTCAGCTGAGGTGCCTTCTGAAGGACATTATTTTCCTTATCTGTAGGTAGATGTCTGTAATAGGTAGTCTGCAGGTGGCATGGCAGTATTTTGAACCCAGACCTGTTAGTGTTATCTGAAATGGTCATATATATTTTGCATTAGTGGATAAGCTCTTAAGAGTCTTTTGCCCAGAATAAATGTTCTCATTTGCAAGTCCCTTAATCTCATGCTCTGAGAATTCTTTTAATATCCATTTAGAATGAAGCATTTCTTTGAATGCCTCTTCCAGCCAATTTCTCCACTAAACGGTTCATGGAAAGGAGGGGACGCGGTGTGTTTGATGTTGGAATGAATCGCAGGCTGGTTAAAGCCTTTGAGATGGAATAACTTCTAACTTTTAAGACATGAGTGCCAAGAAGCACCAAATATTTCTAATCTCTAAAGCTTTTATGTTATTAAAACACAAAATAACCAGCTACCATCACATAACTCTTTACATAGATGATACTTAGAGTGAGGCAGATGAAATTAAAGGCTTAAAAGAAATCTGTCCCCTTCCCCTACCCATTTTGTCCTTGCAGAGTAGGTCTTTTTCTTTCTCACATCCTTTGTGAGTGTAAGCAAAATCCACAGCATTCTCAGGATCCCCAGGAAAGCCTCCTTTCCATCACTTTTCTAATTTGACTTCACATGTGTTCTCTGCTGCCAGCAACCCTCCAGCTATGTTCAGGAGTTTTCTGTTCTGCATTTGGACTCACTGTATATTTATAAATCATTTTTTCTCCTGTTGAATTCCAGAAGCTTCATTCAGCTGTGATCACTCCGTCACTCTCTGGGCAGATGCTATTTCTCCTCTATTCAGAACAAACCACAGCATGTAATTAGCAAACAGAGACCAGACACCAGTGAAATAGCTGTACGGTCTATTGGAGATATGAAAGCAAATTGTGGTTTGCTGTTATATATATAAAGGACTGTTATGTCCTTTAAGCTCTTCCTATACTTTTGGTCATAGATGCACTTGTGCAAGTGCTACTTTGCTATATTCTGCAGCTTGCAAGGCCTGTGATTTGCACAGCCATTGATGAACTTGCAACTGCAGTACATGCTCTTGCAAATACACAGTTCATTACTCTGGTAACCTCTTCGTAGGGCTCCTCAGTTTCAGAGCTTGTTCAGGATGTGGTGGCACAGTTGTTTTTTGATCTGAGTTGATAAATAAAAATACATACATAGACAAACATACACGCACACAGACACACATAAATATATGTGTACATGCTTGCCTTGCATTTTTCCATCAGCAGACAATATGAGATGTGAAATCAGCCAAGGTTGCCGAGACAAGTCAACAGAAAATAGGGTAGTGACCCTGATGCTTTTCAGCTCTTCATTACTATCCAGGTGGTCTTACTGCAGTTTGAAAACTTGTTACAGTTTGCTTGACACTTTTGTTTTATTAAAGAAAATATAAAATCATTCTCGAAAACCCATTTTCCGTGTTGGATAAAAATGTAAGAGACTTTGGCAAGATTTTTGCAAGGAATCACTCTAAGAAAGTCTGTAGTTGGTGGGAGGACAGGACACCTAAAAAGTTAATAATTTAGATTTCTATGGGTTTAATTCTTAGCTCATCAGCTGTGGGAAGAGGGTTTTGTTTGAAACCCCAAAACTCAATATATTATGACAATATAGTTTCCTCTGGCTTTCCTGGGAATTAAATAGAAAGTGTGTAAACACCCAAGAACATATGCACATTAAGAATGAACCTTAGGAAGTGCCCATTCTTGGTGGAGAGAGTCAAGAGGAAGAAGAATGTGAAAAGACATTAAATTTTTGTGTCGTACTAACTTGAGTCTCTGGGGTGGTAAAGTGGTAAATAGTTTGGAAGAACATAGATGATATACACAAACATGTGAGCTGTGTAACAAAAAGAAACTGAAAAAAAAAAGAAAGCAAATTAGCAGTAAGACCTCCCTGCTTTCTTTCAGAAAAAAAAAAAAAAGACAAGAGATTGCAGTGTTTGTCTTTCTCAAAGCAGAAATATACATAAGGAAGTGGGTGTTTGTTTTCTTATATTTAGCTGGAAGCTAAAGGAGCCAAAACCAGATTGTTCTTTCTATAATTGCAGAAGAGCAGACACACTTGAAATAGCTGACTGCCTTTTGCTTTTTCAGTGTGACACTACAGATGTTTTATAAGTGAATTGTAATACCCTCTTGCCTTGAGAGTCCAACATCATGCGGTGTTGTAATAGGATGTTCTTCCTTTTATGTTCTTTCTGATTCTTTTTCCCCCTTTTTCACTTAAATACTTAGACAGGTGGTTTGAATAAGTCAGGAGTACTACATTTTAATGTATTTTCTGTATCCTATGTTAAACTGTTTCTACTGAGTAACAGAGGAAGGGGAATTTATGCATAATAATCTTACTCTGTGGTACAAAGATGGGTGGGTTAGCACAGATCTGTTCCAGATCTTTTTCCATAATTTTGGGAAAGTGATTTTTAGATGATTTACTGTTTCAGATATTCCTGATACCTGCATCATGGATGGAGACAAAAGAAGTGTCATTTATTTGGGAATCTCATCTGTCTTTATTCTTAAATGCAAGCTTTTAAAGGAGAAGGGACAGTCTTTCCCAGACCAGCTGACAGAGCTGGGGGAAAATGGATGATATTTTATGCTCAAAAATTCTTCTCTGGGTCTCTGACTCACCAGGACTCTGAATGTGAAGCCTGCCCATTTTTTTTTAATTTGTGTTGTTTGGTTTAGTAAGAGATACCACATGCCTCTAACTCTTCTGCTTTAGGCAATGGTGGCTACCACGTCTTCATTTAATTTTTTGGTGTTTTGTTTTCTGGCTTGTTTGTACACAGTGATTTGTCTGCATGGGAATCTCTTCTCATTGGTTATCCATTTGCTCTCTTTATTGCAATTTTCATCAGGTTATATACGAGTCCTTCTTTAATAACTTATTGCCGTTATAATATAGAATATAATTTCACTAAAAAGAAAATTTCATATCTTTGGTAGGAAATCTATTTAAATGGTCGCTCTGCTTTCATGGCAGCAGATTTCAAATATTGCTGAAAAAAATTAAATAATTGATCTTGTTCTCCATATAAACCACTGAGTAATCCAGCTACTGAGCTACCACCATTCTCATGCCAGCATTTGAGCATGTCCAGAATTGGGAGAATAGAAAATTTTTTTTAACATACTCTTTTATAATTAAAGGTCTATTGAAAACTACTTGGCAAGGAAAGAGTTCTGTAAGATTTCCAAATACATAAAGGACCCTCATCTGATCCTGCCTAATCTGTCAACCTAAGCATATGTCCACCAAAGGCATAACAAAAACTTCTGCTGCTATCAAGAACACAGTTCAAAACCTATTGCTTACACTAAGGACTTGATCTGACTGTAAAAAAGGTTGCAAAGAAAACGGCTATGCCTGTGTGAAATCCCACCAGCACTGACGGGGGGTTTTTTATCCAGGACAGTTTGGTTATTCATTGCAATTTTGTGAGCTGAATAAGCTGCTTGACATTAAATCAACACAGAGCCGAATCAGCCTGCAGGAAATAAACAAACTCCTGGTTTCTCTGTGAAGCTACATAGGGCAAGGCTGAGCAGCACTGTGAAATCCAAGGCTGCAGATCAAGATGCATGTTGGTTGTGGTGCTGTCTGGGTTTCAGCTGGAACAGTTAACTTTCTTCGTAGTAGCTAGTAAGAGGTGATTTGGTTTTGGATTTGTACTGAGAAGAAGGCTGGTAACATCCTGATGTTTATAGCTGCTGGTAGGACAGTCAAGGACTTTTCAGCTTCTCTGCTCTGCCAGTGTCTGCAGGTGCAGGAGATACTGGGAGGGAGGACAGCCCCAATTACAAGCCTAGGATTTGATTTTAGGTTTAGGATTGAGACCCCAATTGGCCAATGGTCTATTCCACATCGTGTACATCAAGCCCAGTACATAGGTGAGGCTCTGTCTGGAAGTGGTCTCTTGCTCTGGGTCATCTCTCTCTTTTCTGGGATTGCGCTTTTGGGACTCTCCTTGCTCTGGGATCATTAGATAGGAATGGGCTGACCCTCTGTCATCAGGTGGTGAGCAGTATTACTATGTGTCACTCATTTGTATATTATTGCCACTAATATGATTATAATTAATGGTTTTAGTTTTCTTGTAGTTTAGTTATCAAATTGCTCTTATCTCTATCTACAGGTCTCTTTTCCCTTTACCCCTTTAATTCTCCTTCCTATCCCCTGGGGGAATTCTCTCCCCCATCTCCTGGACGGGGGAGGGTGAGCAAGTGGCTGCGTGATGTTTGCTGCTGTTAGCTGTGTCAAACCATGACAAGGGCTTTGGAAGAAGAAAGCCAAGCTAACTCAGCTGTGACACAAAAGACCACTAGCCTGAAGAGCACATGATCTGGAAAACAGGTCAGCTGTGGATGTGGGTGTTAGCTTGCAAATACGAAAGGTGTGAGAGTATGAATGACAGATGTTAACAGCAGTTGGAATTGGGGGCATGTGAATAAAGTGCTGAACTTGTGCAGAGTTATAGGACTGGAGACCGTAATCAAGAGGAAAGAGCTGGGCCATAGCCCTCAGTCCTTACACTTGGGCTTCTGAACAGTTTGACTTTCCTGTGCTGTTTGATTATCACTGTAATACACTTCCTGCCTAACATGCTACAAAAACAGGGCCATGCAGGGATTCTGGTGCAGCTTGTGGATCAGTCCACACCCATAACAGCTAATGGGTGAGTGATGGATATGCACAGAGGCAAAAGGGATCAGGACGAGTCCATGCTGCCATTCCTGGCTCATATAGTGCACTATTTAAAATCCATTTTGAATAAATTGATGTTTCTTTTGTGATCCTTGATGGAGATCAAGGCATCTTTTGGCAGATGTAGCACATTCTTAACACAGTATATGTGTATATTAACAAGTAGCTTCAGCTGAGGAGCATGTCACTGTATTACCCTTGTGTTCCCATGATACTCTGAGCACCCTGTGATCCTGATGAAGAGAGGACATACACATGGAAGGATCATTCTTTCCTTTTCCTGCCCCTCGCTGTAAATACTGGTTAATACCTCAGACAGTGACAAAGGACAAGTCAGCTAGGCCTTTTGTACAACCCTAGGTGACACAATTGTATTTTATGATTTTTCTTAAAGCATTTATGAAATCTCAGACTGACCTGGGAGACAAAGTTTTATTTCCAAATCTGGTTATACCAGTTCAAGTCAATATTATGTCTATGCTCCCTGACCCATCCCACCCCACCCAATCCCTAGGACTCCCTTGCTGACTGCCTGAGGACGCTTTTGCTGTCTGTACTCAGCTGCATGTTATGCTGACAGGAGTTTCTGGGGACACAAGATCCCAAATGCTTCTTTGGCCATGAAAGGCTTTCAGAGTTGCTCTCTGAATGGGGAACCAATGTAATACAATTTGTATTTTAATTCAAATTGCCCTAAAAATTAACACGTTGGATAATGTTTTCAAAAGTGTCTTAAATATTTGGTGAAGTTTGTTTCAGAGCAAAGGCAAAAACTTAGAGTGCCTAAATACTGTCTCCCAGTCATTGGTTGGCCTTTTGACAGCAAGTAAAATGTGGTCCCATAAGCAAAACTATGATCAGTAAACAAGGCAAAAGAAAATTACTGAGACATATACTCACAAGTGTCTCTACAGATACATTTTGTGGTACCCACAGGATGATGGTCAGCACATAACTCCACTCAGGTGAGACTTTGTAGACCTCCCAAGGGGGTTAGGACAATCTTAAAATATTGAACTCCATTGTTCTTGTCTCTTGTTGTTTTATACGAGACTATACACTGCATACTGACTCCACATCAGTCCTCCTTCCTCCTTCTGGAGACTTCTTTGCCTTCCATTACCACCAGCCCCTTGTACTGCTGAAGGATGATTGGTGTGTTTTGCAGCTGTAAGAGCTCTATGTTTCTTTCAATTTAAAAGCCTGGGGGCAAAAAATGTTTTTGGATGGAAATGAGATATCCTTCGTAATCTTGTACAGAGACATCAAAATTTATAAATAATGATGATGTAAACTCAGTTGATAGGCAAAGGTCCTTCAGTTGTATTGAAACTTACCTTTTTATCAACATGTGAAGAACAGCAGTACAGATCTAAACAGGTCAAGATTCCTGGAGACATGGCAGTATATATAACATACAAAACACATGGGCAGAGACATGGACTTATGTTACAATATTATAGCATGTATTATATGTATATGGTTATATTACTTCTATACTATTCTATTCTAGCATATTATGTCTAGAAAAGACAGTCATGACCTATTTACCTGCTATGGGCCATGCTCACATTCATCTAGCATATAATGGTCTAGCTTACAGGCTAGTGTGGTTTGTAATGTTAAATGATTTTTAGTTCAGTAGTTGCAAACTTTGATCTCAACATCAGATGAGATCTGAAATGCACGTAACAAAGCTGCCACTATTTTTAGACTGCAGTAATTCTTTTATAAGGAGACAATTCTTGTACAGTGTATATTAACTCCTCAGAAAGCCTTTCCACGTGGTAAAATAGATTTAGAGAACAAAAGCGCTGAATGTTGCAACTTGAATAAGAAGACGGTCTTTTATTGTTAGCTTTGAAGAATTGAACAATGTCTGGGACTTGTTCTGCAAAAGAGAAAGGGAGAAATAAGAGATTTTTCACCTCCATTTACATTCTAATGTTCTCTCAAAATAGAATTCCTCTGTGGCTCTCAAATAAATACTACATGGTAGCTTGGGGACATTGCTTTAATGTATGTGACTGGTGATAACAGAACTGGATACAAACAGTTCCCTTTCTCGGATGTTTATTGCCGCTGCTTGGATGGGGATTGAGAGGGAATCAGCGGTAATGTGAAACCTTCCACTTTAAACGGGTCTGTGCTGGCCTGACGGATCACTTTGATTCTGATTATTAAAATGATAATCTGGCATGGCTGGCACTAACAGTAGCCTTTCTGCAGACAATAAAGCCCACGCTGAACGGGCGATGCTTGCCATTCAACAGTCTCAGCAGACACGGGAGCTGGTTGAGGTGGTGATAGCAGGGGCAGGGTGGGGAGGGGCTGCTGGCGTGGCAGATAATGAAATGTGACTTGGGTGGAGGGTGCTGTCCTGATATGCAGTTTCCTGTCAGATCATTTCTTTCTAATAATTTGTTTGGTTAGTAAACAGAAAACCCAAGAATAAAGAAAGAGAAGGAACTCCAAGAGGAAATCCATTGGATGGCAGAGCTGTGTACAAGTTTGGTTTTGTTACAGCTGAATCCTTTTTACTCCAAACACACATTTGCATACTCTGTCTTCTGCACACTATCTGCTTTATATCTATCTGCAGCTACTTAGCCCTGCGTGTAAGTATCTGAACTGCTGTCATGTTGCATCTAGCCAGCAGCACTGAGACAAAGCACTGAGAAAAACTGTTTGCCCTTTTCTTACTGTGACAATGTATGGACTGTTTGGCTATTATTAAAGTTGTCAGCATGATGCAAACAGCTCACTGATGTTTTACCAGGGTTATGATTGTTCTCACTTGGCATTACTGTCAGCACAAGCACATCAGGGAAAAGAAGAGAAACTTGCATGCTGCCTTAGAACTGCTGCTTTTAAGCCAGTTTTAATTTAATATACATTAAAAAAATATTTACCCTGCATGCTCAATAGCAGTCCAGTACAAAGTCTGCTGGTGGGAGAGAAAGAAAGTTCAGGTTATCTCACCACATAATATAGGTTAGATGCAGCAAGCATTTAGTGCTTATTTTTGCCCTGTGCTTAGTACATTAACACAGGTAATCCTGGGTGTTTTTAAAGCTCAGCTCAGGGTTTTCACTGCATGCTGCATGAAAACTATTGCAGGCCTACCACTGGGCAAATTGGATGCTGTCCAGAAAAATTGTCTTCAGGATCTCTGGGTCTTCTAAAAGCAATTTTTTTTTGGCAAGTGCAAAGCTACCCAGTCAACATTGGACATATTTAAAAGTGATGCTTGGACATATTCAGAAAATTATGCTAAATTAACTGTTCCCATTCTTATAGCATGACTTGGCAGGCTGGACAACCAGAAGCTTTAAGATTCACGTGGCTGCTTGACTCACTAGTGTCTCAAATGTGTGTAAGTGTGTTTGTGTAAAAAAGGTGAGAGGTTGTGTTTGGACCTGTGCAGAGTTTATTGTCTAGATTGTTCTGTATGTTACTGCCTCTCACCCTTGCAATTTGGTTTTTCATTGCAAAACTTGTGTTTTGTGTTGGAACTAGTAAAATGGTGGCATGTATTGGTGACAAGTTAAAAATAGGCTTTGGAAAAATAGTGAGGGGAACATAATTCTGGAACAAAAGGAAACTGCAAAACCACTTAAGATTTTTGGAACTCGTTTAGTGTTGACTAAAATGCTATCCTCAGTTGGGGAACTAGTCAACAGAAAATTTAACCCACATGCAGCAGATGACATGGCTTTTGGTACCCGCTTCATTCTGTCTGCCTGTTGATGACTTAAATTTACAGCAACATTGTCCCCACCACTGTGTGTCTTCCTTGGATTCCTTTAAGGTGTGCCATCTGGCCAGGCCAGCATGATGAATTGTGGGTCAAGTTCAAAATCTTTATTTCAGATTGCACAAACATTGCAAAACTGAGATAGTCCTCAGAAGGCTGCGGACTCCTCCCCAAGATCCACCAGGTCCTCATCCAGAGCAGTAAGACCTCTTACTGAATCATATCTCCATTGCTGTGAAGCTCTGTATGGGGCTGGGAATGGATGTGTCTGCTGGTGGTCTGTTGCTCAGCTGTGTCTGCATGTTAATTTCTGAGGGGAAAAAATGTGACAGTCACACGTAAATTTGTAATAATTTGTCCTTGCTTGGCCTGTCCTCTTTCTGCTGTGCTGGCTGATGCCTAATATCATTTCTAATATCACCTGTCGTATTATAGGCTCTCATGTTTGCACAATTGCCTTTCAAAGGGTGCAGTACAAGAAGCCCTGAGTCACACGTGTGGGATTTGGGCTGTGAATGCCATGGCAATCAGAATTAGTTGTGTTAATACCTGGTAGCCACGGCAGGTAAATAAAAAAATCTATCTTCCTTCTCCTCTAGTAATTACTGAACCAGCAGCTTCCAAAATGCATTTTGGAAACATTGCTGAAATCTTTCCTTAGCAGTCTCCTGTCAAATGCATTCAGGCTGGTAAACACTTATAAAAAAAGATAAATCAGTAATATATTGTTTGCAATACTCTCCTCGGTCATAGCTCACATAGGGAAAAAAAAAGGGGGGGGAAATTTAGGCAGATAGTCTAGCGTTATACTTGTGCAATTCTTTGAAATTAGTTTACTCTAAGGAAGGCAGTTGTCCTATAGATGTTGATTTCTGTGGAAACAAGTTTGTATGTTAAAAAAGGGCCATGCCATGGAGAGAGAAATTGCCCCAATATCATCTAGTTATACTGAGATGTTTCTGACAGGCGGTTGGGGTGCTTTTCTCCTGCTCCAGAGGCAAAGGTACCAGACCCAACTGCTTAGACATATTGTGGGAGAAAGAGTTTGGCTGGGCTCCATGGGCAGCGGGGTTGTGGTTGAGATGTGAGCACCACAACTGGTCAGTAAGAGAGCATGAAACATCAGTGAGATGTGTCTGTTGCATGGGTGAAATGGGAGACACAGAAGGTCTGACTGAGAAAGCTGTTCAGGGAGATCTGGTGTTAGGAAGAAGGCTTTTGTTTTGTCCTTTTTGTGTAGGTGGATCATAAAATATATAGGAGGAAGCAGCAATGAAAAGCAAAGAAGGTAGAACGGAATGAGGTAAATGAAGAGCCTAGACAGATAAATATACTCGTGTTTGGCATAAAGGCAGTAGGTAAAACTGTGGGAACCACTGTGGTCACCTGCAGAAAAAGGAAAGCATCGTCAGCAGGATGAGGGATGTGGTCCTTCACCTCTGCTCAGTGCTGGCAGGACACATCTGGAGATCTGTGTCCAGTGCTGGGCTGCTCGCTGCAAGACAGACATGGTCATACGTGTCTGGCAAAGGGCAGGATTAAGTAATTAAGGACTTGGAGCATCTGCCATACAAGGTGAGTCCGAGACAGCTGGGACTATCTGGCCTGGGGAAGATATGACTCGGGTATCTTACCAGTGCCTGTAAATACCTCAATGGAGGGTGAAAAGAGAATGGAGCCAGGCTCCTTTCAGTGGTGTCCAGTCAAAGGACAAGAGGCAAAGGGCACAAACTGAAATACAGAACTTGCATTAAAATATAAGAAAAAACCTTTTTCACTCGGAGGGTGACTGAGCACTGAAGCAGTTTGCTCAGAGAGTTTTGTCCATCCTTGGAGATACTTGATATCCGTCTGGACACAGCCCTGAGCAACCTGCTCCTGCTGGCGCTGCTTGGGGTAGGGACTTGGACAAGATGATCTCCAGAGGTTCCCTCCCATCTCCACCATTCTGTAATTCTGTGGTAAGGGCAATTTCTTACAGAAATAGGATTTTATTCACCTGCTACAAGTGCTAGCCCTTCTATGTGCGATGCTATTTTCAATAGTACTTGAATCCCTGAAGTGCTTTGTAGAGCTCATCAGCTTAGGATGAAGAGCCTTAGATAAGGTCCAGAGAGAGCCTACAGATCCTCACTTTCCTTTCATTTCAGTATCTAAGACCTTAAATCATGTAGCTTGCCTCTGAGAGTTTCATTGATGTAAACTGAAGATTAAAAAAAAAAAGGCTTTTGCTTTCCTGAAAATAATACAGAGACCATCATAATGTTTTTTTATTATATACTGCCATAGAAATTCAGTGCCTGCATTTTCCTTAATCCCACAATATTTTTCAGAAGGCAGAAGTAATAAAGGGATTTCAATATTCCTTTAGAATTAGTCCTATACAATGTAAGACAAGGCTATTCCTGACCTATTCCATGACATTTGATTGATAGCAATCTCTCCCAAAGAATTTTAAAGCATGTTAACTTGGCTTTATATTAAGATTCTATTAATAAAACATATGTAAGGGGTTAATAAATGATTGATAGTGACTGTAAATGTTTTATAGATTTGGGCCATGCCTTAGTTATAAGCACATCAATAGATGACAATGCAGAGTTTTATAAGAGCTGATCAATCAAGCCATTGAACTGCATAAAATGTACATCCATTCTTTACCCATTTCTTTAAAGCTCCACTCGACATTTATTAACCCTTCATAAACCACTTAGAAGTGGAACTTTAGTTAGAAGTACAGTATAGTGTAATAGGGACACCTTTGACATTTTAAAGGCTGAATGTTTTTAATTTAAGGCCTCTTTGATGTCGGTCCAGGTGCTACCCATGGAACCTGAAGTTGGAGAGGACTGGACACAGTAATTTACAAGTCCCTTTCCAATCCTGAGTACTGAACTTATGCTTCTAAACTTTGACGGGCCAAACATAAACTTAATACATTCCATTAAATCAGCAGACTATTGTCAGTTTTTGACATCTGAATAGGTGCCACCTTTGTTCCCTTCCAAAGAGACTGCCAATTACCTAAGAGATGTCTGCTATTCTCCTTCAGAGAATATTGTATACTTTCTTGTTACACACCAGAGTTTTATCACTGAGGACTGGAAAATTTTCCCTATATTATTAAAATGCACTTGATATGATATTGATCCTAGATACTCTCCAGACAAGATAGTGGGTGTAAAACCTAAAGACAATATACTCAAATAAATCAAATAAGCAAATTCCTAACTTAGCCTGAAAGCAGTCGGGCACATCTGGTGTTCTTTAAGATAGAATTTATGAGATTACAGAATCAGTACGCAAGATTGGTCTACAACTGTGAAGTAAGAAATGACCTGCATAGAGGTCAGAATAATAGCTTCAATAAATGTTGGAACTTTATTTGGATCCCAGTACAGTGCTTCACGTGATTCTTGAATTTTTGCCTCCTGAAGAAAGGCTGGTTGGAGAAGAAAAATTTGGTTTGTTTGTTATTCACGGTTATGTCATGCCTAGTCTATGGCACAGACTTTGAAAAAGCCTGCAGTTGCAAAGCACTGAGAACATAGGGCCAGATCCATTATCATATATGCTTGGCTTTATTGACATGTAGTGTAGTTAGTTAGCAAACCAGGAAAAGCTCTCTTGGGGTCACAGAAAGAAGATGAAATACTGGTGAGAGGAAAAAAAGCAGCAGAAGCTGTGACCTGCTCTGACTCAGTTTTGCACCAGGTTTTGCTTCATTCACTAATATCAACCAGAGAAAAGGGTCTGGCTCACATTAAGTCCATTAAAAAAATTAGTTCAATATATTAAAGAAGCACTAGCAGCCAATTTGAATCAAACCTCAAGTAAAGAGAAGCTGAGACCAGAGCTGGTGCAAAAACAACTCACAGCAACAGAGGATTTGGCCCACTGAGGTGTATGGAAGCAAAATATCAGTATTGATAAATTCCTCTCTTTGTTGTGTTCACCACAAAACATGAGTTTTATGAACACAGAATAAATTTCAGAAATTTGATCTACTTGCTAAATGTTTTGTTCTTTTTGCTCTACATAAAACAATGTCCACCTGAATTCTCTTGAATAAATATTATGATTAAATGTTGGGGACTGTGAATCTTCTTAAATGGGTTTTCGTCTTATACACAGAGGATTTGGAGGTTTTATTAACCAAAAGATGAAACTGCTGTTATGACACCTGTTTCTTGGGACTACACCAGGTTTTCAAACTTCAGTAGCGTTGATTGGCTTAGAGGGGAGGCATCTTCCTGGAAAAAATAAATGTTTTGCCTGGACGACTCTCCCACATCTGTGTTTTTCTAGTGAAATCCCTAAAATAAATATCTGATAGAGACCTGAGCTCCTGGAAATGCACCATATGCTGCATTTGAAAAGATCTGATTTGCAAAATAAATGTTTTGAAAAGAGCATACAAAAAACCTTGTGTGGCCTGTCTGCAAATGGAGAAGAAGAGCTGTCACATGGCCACAATGTGTCAAGTGATGGTTTTATGCAACCACATCCTTTACTAGAAGCAGGACTTTGTATGTGTACAGGATTACATTCCTCGGTCTCCACAACCATAAAATGAAAGACTTGGGTCTCCAACAATTATCTTCATGTATATACCCCCTTGTACTGCTTCTTCTGCTTTTAAACACTGACTGGAGAAAAGGGTTTTGACTTTGAGTGCTGCTCTTAGCTCTACTGGAACCTTTCCTGGTGACACCAGCTAAGTCACAGACAAGGAAGTCTTCAGTGAGACCTCTGAGCCAGGCTTGCAACCTCTGTGTGTCTGTAGATTTTGTGCAGGTGGGAACTGCTCTTTCTTTTCTTGTGTGTTTCACTCCACAGTCCTCAAAGTCTCCTGTTTGTGTTTAGTTCAACACCTGGCTTAGCTGGACTCTATGGTGCTTTTGAACCCAGCTAGTGGCAAATAAATTCCATGTAGCTGCTCACTCACCCTCCTTCCTCTGGGGGATGGGGGAGAAAATTAAAGGNATAACGTGCATGATATGAAATAGACCATTGGCCAATTTGGGTCTCAATCCTAAACCTGAGGTCAAATCCAGGGCTAGCAATTGGGGCTGTGCTCCCTCCAAGTTTCTCCTGCCCCTGCAGACACTGGAACAGCAGAGAGGCTGAAAAGTCCTTGACTGTCCTGGCAGCAGCAATAAACATCAGGATGTTACCAGCCTTCTTCTCAGCACAAATCCAAAACACAGCTTCTTGCTAGCTGCTACAAAGAAAGTTAACTCCGTGTCAGCTGAAACAAGGACAAGTCTCATCTTACCTTGGGCTGCAAAGCACCGTGCCTGTGTAACCAGGACTCTATGCCACTGTCCACTGAGGAGAACTTGGTAACAAGCACAAACAAAATAAGGGTTGCTCATTTGAGCTGAAATATCTCACGACCATGAAAAATGGTGTCATAAGGAATTTTATTAATAGGCGGTGTTTCACTGAGTTCTTTGTGCATGGATTTAAATAGAGAGGATTAGGAAGTACAAGTCACTCACAGAAGCAGCATTTTGGGGATAGAAAATTCCCTCTTTTCCTTTGTCTTTCCTCACTCTCCAGGACTTCAATTCTATCTGGGTATCACATGTTTGCATTCCCTAATTGAACTACAACATCCCAAAGACATTGAACTGGGTGATGAAGAGATTTGCTGGTGAAAGATTATAGGGTTTAGT
Source organism: Syrrhaptes paradoxus (assembly GCA_013400615.1). Lineage (NCBI taxonomy): Eukaryota > Metazoa > Chordata > Aves > Pterocliformes > Pteroclidae > Syrrhaptes > Syrrhaptes paradoxus. The sequence continues at coordinate 51,424 of VZTO01001144.1, read as the reverse complement.
GTGTTAAATAAGGACTAAATATACCCTTGTTAGTTTGATTCATTTTGGTTTTTAATTTTTCCTTGCTGTTTAGATCCAATTAAAGTCTTGAGACAGATTCTCATCTGGCATGAATCAGCCAAGTAAAATGAAATCAATGAAGCTACATTGATCCATATCCACAGAGGATCTAGTCCATTCATTGTTGTCAATTGAAAAGGCATGTTTGGCATAGCAGATTTTGGAATACTGGCCAGAAGTATTCACCATAAAAGCATTTTCACATTATCTGTCTGACCTGCAAGAATACACAGGCATTGGAAGTTTTATAGATGCGTCTGGCTTCCTGGCATACGAACAAATAAGCAAAGATAAGTATAGGGCTGCAAATTAGAGCTCAAGTACTCTCCAGTGTGACATTTTGCAGTTCTACAATGTCTCTGAGTATGCTTGCAACCGGAAACTTAGAAGAAAGAACCATGGAGCAGACAGATACATGTCAGTCTGCCTTTCTGATTTCTAAATTTTAAATATTCTCTTTGCTCTGGAATACAAGAATGAATAGATTTCAAAAGTTTTGGTTCATATTAATGATCACAATCAGATAGTTTTGTTGTTTGACTTTGGTATAGATAAATATCAACTGCTTTTTAGGTTGTATTAATTTATAACCAGCCACAAGAGATTCTTGTGGCAATGAGCTAGTCACAAGACATGCATTAGACATATTTCTGTGTGTGTGCATGGGTTTTGACTTCCTAACAGTTATTTCGCATGGCCTTTTCTTCCTTTTCTGTTCTATTCATACTCTTCACTACTTTCATTCACACAAGTAAAAAAAAAAATAATGAATCTCTCTTTTAAACTCAATCTTTTGACTTTTA
>VZTO01001144.1:0-49972 GCA_013400615.1 Syrrhaptes paradoxus | reverse complement strand
GTTGTTTTTTTTTTTTACACAGAGAGTTTGGTTGGGTTCCTGCTCAAAACTTATAAGCACCTATGCTCCATTGCACATACTGCGTCTTTTTACTCCTGCTTTCCATATGAGGTTTGCTATTTGATCATGGATTGTACTGTGACCTGTTCTGTCAAAAGTGAGACACTGGGAGGCAGGATGCAGAGCAGTAATGGTCTTCCTCATGGTTTCAATGCCAGTTCAAGCAAGAAAAACATGCTACAGATCACTTATCTACTGTAGTAATTGTGTGATAACAGGCAGCAGAAACTTGCCATGGAAAACTGCAACTGTAAGAGTCTGCTAGCATTTACAAAAGGCATTCAATAAAGTTTCTCATTGAAGACTCATAGGGGCACTAAGATCTGAAAGGATAAGGGAATAGGATAAAGAAGCCACTAAAAGGTAGGAAACAAAGTAGGAATAAATGTTCATTTCTCACAGAGGAGGAAAATGACCAAAATAAACCCACAGAGACCTATGCTGGGGCCTGTCATATATCATGTTTGTTAATGGTTTAGTAAAAGTGTTGAGCAATGAGGTGACAGAGTTTGCTGACAGTACTGAGTAATTCAGCATCAAGGATTGACTGAAAAATTGAAGAAATCCCTTGCCTCTCTGAATAACCAGGTGAAAAAATGGCAAATGAAATCCAGTTTAGACACATATATGGGGGAGGGATGGATCCCACCTTTGCAAATATGATGATAGTCGGAGCTGACTAAAAACTCTCCAGAAAGAAATTTTTGTGATGTGGACGGTTAAGTACATGGAATTCCCAGCTCAGGGTTGAGTAGCAGTAAAAAATACACAGAAAATGAGAAGGTAGGAACTGTTAGGAAAGGAAAGCAAAACAAAACAGGGAAAGCTGTCATGTGACTGCAAAAATACAGGATTTGCCCTCATCTTCATAGTGGTGTGGGATTTAGCCACTCCAATCCAACTAAAAGACAGAGTAAGACCAGAAAAAGATCCTAAGCAGGGGAAAAAAAATCAGTCAAAGATACAGAATGCTTTTTGTGCAATTAGTGGTTGAACAGATCAGAACTCTTCAGCCCAGAAGAGAGATGGCAAAAGTCCACACAATCATCAGCAAGTACGGAGACATGTAGGAAGAAAGTTTTGCAGCACATCATAAGTTATAAGTGCACTTCAGAGAATCATTTGGAGGTAATGCTATGGAGAAATTATTATAGGCCTCAGAAACCACTTGCTAAATAAGCTGGAAGGCAGGGAATGGATAAAAAGTCGACCTTGTAACATGCATCATGTTACTTGCCTTGACCTAAAGTAAAATAAAGTGGATTGAGTCAGTTCTGAAGACCATAAAAAAGAAGGCAGCTAAGTGAGGGTGGTCAGTCCATGATGGACTTGCTAAAGCCTCAGAGTGGATAGAAATCAGTTTTGCATAGTACTTAGGAGTTTAAAAGAGTGAGGGAAAAAAACCCTAAAAGAACCCAAAAAAGCAGAAAGAAATTCCTGTCTGAAAAGAAACTCTTCAAGAACCTGGACTTCAATACAAAGAAGTATAAAATCTGATTAAATCTTGCTTATCAGCAGCTCTGATAATTTGTAGCAATAGAGTTGATTTGATATATCTTGTAGTTGTGGACAATAAAGTCACACCTTAGGTGATGGCTTCTTACTCCATTTGTTCTTTGAAGTGCCAGGATAAGCCAGCTATTCACCATCACTGTAGAGATTTCCTGGCCCATTTATTTTAAGAACCAGTCAGTGAGTGAGTTGAAAGTACTTGATCCCTTGACTAGCTGATTAGTGACTAACAGTGGTCTTGGAGGTGGTTCATCCTGCCTTTTTCCAATGCATGAGTTAAGATCATCGAATGATACTTTCATTTAACGTCGGGAAAACAAATAAAAGGAGATGGTTATAGTCACACAACATGAAGTTAAGGTGTATATTGCATTGCCAAAGGCTGTTGCAGATGGCTGTTACATAAATGCTAAATGTTTCTATGGGTTGCATGGATAAATTAATGGGAGAAAAACATATTCAAAGCTGCTATAAAGACAGAAGCTTTGGCTCAGGGGCTTCCTGTGTTAGATTGTGGAGCATTAGCAGAATATTCCAGGAAGTTTTGATGAAGTCTGACTTAACTGCTTCACAGTCATCTGCTATGTCACTGCTGGAGACGGTGCAGGGCTAGTTGGGACCTCAAAGTGACCCAATACATCTGCTGTTTTGTCAGCTCACCTCACGGCAATGGTTTCGAGTGTTCATACCCAGGGCTACGCAGAGATGTGCAAAGGCCCACAAATGAACTCTTGACTATACTCTGCCCAAGAGAAGGAGCAAGTGGTGGGAGAAGGGGAGGGGGCTGACAACAGCCAAACCTCTTGAGCTTTGTAGTAGATGACATGCCTGGTTCTCCTTTTGACCTCCACGGCTATGCCGTGGTAGGTACCAGCAGCAGCTGTCACAATTCAGGCTTCCTCTATTATACCTAATAAAACAAAATGGTATTTCCAAGTCATATCACTGGGTTTAAGATGCTATATTGATGGAGATTTCAGTTTATTTTCCTGGTGGGTGTACAAGAAGGCATGCAGCATTCATTCATAATTTACTTTGCTGCCTGATTAATTATACTTCTGTCCATATTTGTACCATGAAGAACACTGTAAAAAGCCCACCAATTAACAAGCACTTAGGTTTTTAACAGAAGATAGGGGAATACTTTTACAATAAGCTTAGTTTTGAAAATTCCTACAAATGCATCCATGTGAGCACATGTTTAAAAAGCTGTTTATATTACTTTGAAGGAGGGAGGACACACACAGAGAAAGGTTAGTGACTGAGAGCCACGGAGGTCAAACTCCTATGGAACAGAGATAGCAAAGGTAAAACAGCAACATGCTAACACCAGTAAGTTATTCACTCAGTTCACTAAATCACAACCTGGAAATGACACTGAGGTCTTCCTGGAGTTCATTTTTTAAATAAAACCAGGATGAGTCTGGAAGATATTTCATCCTGATCCTTGGCTTATTCTCTTCACTTGAACCACTTTTGCATCATGGATAGCATTGTGCATCCCTGGCCCGTCAAGGAATGAGTCCTGTCTTAAATTAGGGCTAAGAGAGAAGAAATCATTTGTTGAGATGACAGTTAGAGATGCCTAGAGACTTGCTTTACCTTTTATGTATAGTGTAGCAATATGATAAAACAAACCAAATGCTTACAAAACCACTAGGAAGCAATTAAATATCTGAAAAAGGGACCAGCACAAAGAACAATAACATAAGACTGTGTAGTTTGCAGTGAGTGCAAATCCTCAGGAGGAGAATAAAAATCCTTGGTTCAGTTGTATGTATTCTCAGGCCACTTAACTTGGTGGGGATGTGACCAGCTTGTTCCAAGTGGGTGAACATGGTACTTCATGATGATTTTATAGAGAAAATTTCCAAAGAGGATGCACCCAGAGTAAGATTATATGAATCGCTGAGCCTTGGTGTAGCATGAGAGCCCTACTTAATGCTGCTTTCATTATCCAGGTGTCTCAGTGAGGCAGAGCTTTTCCTACCTTGCTTCTTTTAATGTCTTGCTGGTGAAGGAGGGAGAGAGGTTCTGTTTCTTTGCACTCTGAAGGGGCACAAATGATCAATGAACAGCTTACCCACAGGAACAAAATTTAATGCCTTTGTGAGCCTGTGCGGTGAACAGTTTCGTGTTTATGAACTGGTTTGAAGAATCTTACAAAGTGCCCTGCTCAAGCTGTACTTTTACGGCACCCAAGATTTCTTCTATTGCAAGTGTTGCCAAAACTGGCCATATTCACTCTTACAGTTATTGTAGTGTAGTTTATGACCAAAGCAACTAGTAGCAGCTGGAAGTAAGAAAGTTAAAGTAAATTTAGGGACAAAAGGGTACCTTGAAATTATCTGGGTTTTTTACATAAATAGACTGCAACTTCTGTTTGACAGGTTCCTGTATGAAATCCATTATTTCTGGTTAAGAAACCAGGAGATGTGGAAAGACACATCCAGCTAAATCTCATTACCAAAACAGAATCTGTTTGGAAAAAGGAAAGTTATATCTGATTAAGGAGAACCTTCCACCTTGGTAAGACTGGAACATATCTGCTGTGTTTTCACATTTACTGTGACATTAAGAATACTCCAGATGCTTTCTGGTTCACATAGCCAAAGCTGCACCTTTGTATTATATGCCTGAGAGAAATTAGTAAGAGCCTGAGGGCAGTGAGCCTTCCCCTCCTCTTAGCATGGGTGAGACTGCATCTGGAGTGCTGTGTTCAGCTTTCGGCTGCTCAGACAAGGAAGACATGGATATATTGGTCAGATTCTGGTTATTTCTAAGAAAATACATTGGAAGAGATTTCCCAAAGGGGTTGTCAAATCTCCACTCCTGGAGATCCTTAGAGCTCAGCTGGATGAATTCCTGAGAAAATGGATCAAACTGGAGCCATATCCAAGCAGAGGGTTGTACCACACAACAGCTTGCAGAGATTCTTTCCAACCTAAACTATTCTATGATTCTATGATCATTCTGTTGTAGGTGTCATGACCTCATGGACTTGCTGTTGTGAAAAGTGCAGGTTGCTGTTTCTGAAAAGACTGTTGAAAAGTTATGTAAACACTCATAATAAATGGTTGTCCAACATTTTGTAGTTCCAGAAATTAAATATATATATATATGAAAGAAAGTTGCCACAGGAATACCAGTTCCTACTTGCACATATTTTCAAAGTGATGGAATTCCTTCTGAATTTCCCAATTGCCAGGTGTAATCTTGGTTTGTGTTGGTTTCTATCCAATTTAATCTACTTGAAGCTCTTGGGTCACTGCAGAGGACAAATAAGAAATATTTATACAGGCTGTGTCTACAGGGAAGAGATACTACAAAAATATAAATATTCAGAAGTTGCCCAGTTTGGCAAAAGGGCAAGAGTTATTCTGAGTGCTACAGTAACATACACAATAAAACAAAATAACAGGACCAGAGAGGGAATGACTCACTGGATTGGGTGTTAAGACAATACCCTAAGTGGTGGAAAGTGGTTTGAAGGTCTTGCCTGAATTATACAAATAACAGATCTATATTTCTTTAAGACATATTTTGTGTTGAAAATCAATACTTACCTCAATTAATATCTGAGCACATTGTTTAAAGTCAGGTAGCATTAGCTGGAGATATTGAAAGTACTCAGCAGTGCTCCTGAACCCAATGTTTATGAATTTGTTCTGTAACCTGGGGGAAGTGTTTGAACCTTCTTTAGACAAAGAAGTGAACTTGGACTTCTATGCTTTGAACAAGTACTGTGCACTGGAATAAAAGCCTCTCCACCTAAATTTTGTTTTCCTCCTTTGTTGTCGCTCTTGTTCTGTTTTTCTGCACTCAAATCTGTTTGATGGTTTTGACCTGAGTTTACTATGGTCATGGTACGAAGGCACTGTACTGTTTGGACAGGGGCATATCTTCTAAAACATCCCTATCTGTATTTGGAATTGTATTGAAATGAGTTTAAGGTACCGGTCATTTTTGCCTTCAGAGAGAGGCTGTGGTACTGGTTACTGTGACTGCAACAGCTGAATATCCTTGTCAGAAAGTCTGGGCAGAGTGTGGAGACACTCTAAAGAATATGCAGTTAAATGGCCGGTACATGAACACCATAGACCATGAGACTTTTTGAATACTGAGATGCAAGAGGCAGAAAGTGTGGTGAGAAACTTAGATACCATAGAAATGGGAGCCACTGGCAAAAATACAAAAATAGTTTATTTAGGTCACTGAGCAGGATCAACAATGTGATGGTGACTTGAATTTCACAGGCAGAGTTTCTGGAGTGGGCAGAATTCGGTCTGGGTGTATGGCTTTCAGTAAGAACTCAGAAAAGTAATAAAACCGTCCCCCAGGTATTTGTTTCTGCAGACAGGAGAAGAATAATGTGCAGTGTCCTGATCAGCTACTCCCTTTGAGTAATCCTTTTAGACTAGGCTTCTGGAACAAACATGGAAAATGTGTTCAGATTTGATTGCTCTTTGTATTTTCAATGCTCTTTGAGTCCACAGGGCAACACCAATATGAAAGGAGGAGGAAGTGAAGAGTCATTCTGTTTATTTTTAAAGTAACTGCACTTAGGAAAGGGAGATGTTCGGAAAGTGAGCTAGGTGCCTATGTTTAGAAATCAATAACATTATGGATGCTCTGAGGTATGCAAAATGTCTGTATGAGGCTGATGAATATCAGCCTTGGGTGTCTCATCTGACTCTTAGACACGCTTGTTTAGACACTCAAACTGCTTTTCAGAAGTCTAATTTAGGTCTACCATCAAGGTCCCCTCTGTAGTCAGTAGAGAGGGATGAGATGAATCATTCTGTGCAGGTGCCATTCTCTTTCCTCTGGTCATAGGGGGGAGGAAATACCTTAAAACTGATCCTAAGCTTCCAGCTGGCTGAGGTTAAGTGAGATGAATCTTAGGATATTGGTATTGGGGTAAGCTTGGATAGGTCACTGCAGCTGAATGGGAGAGTTCCTTCTCCATCCTGCTTTATCTGCTTTTCCTCTTTACTTCTGGCTGTGTGTCCCCTCCAGTTGCATTGTGCCAACTTTGATGTACAACAGATGTATTGATTTAAGTCATTAATACAGAACCAAAAGAGCTAGATGGCTTTTGTGAGTTGAGTTAATGATGTCTCTTGAGCACCAAAACTGATGCAAGATATGGAAGCTCCTAAGTGCTATGCAGCAAGCAAGGAAGGGGAGAAGGAGTACTTGTGGAGGGTGGCTTTGGAAGGGAGATCTCACCCTTTTCAATGGAAGGGGTTTATTTACTTAGCTTGACTGCAACAGGTCATAGTTGAAGTGGTTAAGACAAAAAAGTTCCATACTGTGGGCTGAAGGTAAGCTGGCCACCTGTGCCAGTGTCAAGGTGGGCCATGTGATCTGTGCTGTGACTTAGCTTTTCAGAAGCTTTTCCTGGGTATCTGTCTCTACTGGATACCTCTCTCTGAGCACAAGCTTAGACTGACATTAAGGGACCTAATGAGGTCTCACCACTTGATGCTATAAATATAGTCACATATAGCAATAAATTACAGGAAATAAGAATACTTTATCAGTGATGGGATCTATTCTGGGCAAGCCATTCTTTGAATACACTTTTTTTTTTTTTATTTCTAACCATCAGTGAATATATCCAAACACATCACAGTGCAACATTTAATTAAGAATAAAAGAGGTGTGACAGAAAGGAAATTGCTGTACAGGTCACTTTTGACATTACTGCCAAACAATCAAAATGCTGAAAATAAGGCTTAGAAGGCCCACCAAGCAACCAAGGAACACACAGAGGGCATGTTATATAAATCTGTGTTGAACAGTAGATTTCTACTCTGTTTTGCAAATGACAGAATCATCCGATCAATAAAATAAATAACTGTTGAAGAGAACCAACACAGAGAGAAAGAGATAGAGAGAAAGTGTGCATGACTGAAGAAGCTTTTTAAATACCATTTTAATTATATCTCTGCTTTGATGTAGATTTCTCTTCATAGCTCTGTAAAAGTCAATTTTTACATATTTCCCGCTTCTACAGGTGCCACTAATGTAAAGACTGAAGAATGATATATATAAGTTATTTATGCTACTGTCAATATGTATGCCTATCTGTCAATGGGAGCACTGTGGGGNATTTTTTTTTTTATTTCTAACCATCAGTGAATATATCCAAACACATCACAGTGCAACATTTAATTAAGAATAAAAGAGGTGTGACAGAAAGGAAATTGCTGTACAGGTCACTTTTGACATTACTGCCAAACAATCAAAATGCTGAAAATAAGGCTTAGAAGGCCCACCAAGCAACCAAGGAACACACAGAGGGCATGTTATATAAATCTGTGTTGAACAGTAGATTTCTACTCTGTTTTGCAAATGACAGAATCATCCGATCAATAAAATAAATAACTGTTGAAGAGAACCAACACATAATAATTGTTACTGACTAGAAGAGTATAACTGCTACCATACTTAGCATTGCTGTAATCCTTTCCATCCTCAAAATACTTTCTGAATGTTAATTAGCTACTCTAACTCACAAAACTTTTCTGTCAAAAGTACTTTTTTGACACCTAGTTGGCTTATTTTCTCCTGGAAGCAGATAGATAGTTCTAACAAAAATGGATGAAACCTGTCACAGAAAAAAATTCAAACAAGAAAAGGTATATGGATAAAAATGGAAATATTTTGTTAAAAGGCCTTAGCTGGTGTCTCACAGTAATTGAAACCAGTGTTCTCATATGCTTCTCTCACTCTATGAGTAGGAAGAGACTAGCTCAGTGATGATGACATGGCCTGTGACATACTCCAAAGTAATCACTCTCTGTCATGAGAACTAACTGAAATGTGTGTCCAGGAACATGGTCTGGCCATGCAGCCTGCACATAGATGAGAAACACACACAAACCATGCCAGTGCCACCTCTGTTGAGGAAGTCAGGCTACAGGCAGAAAAGTGGAAAAACTATCTTCTTGTGAAATGTGTGTGAGATCCAGCAAAGCGTTTTGGAGATGTGCAAAGAACAGTGTGTAGTGGAGTGTATGGAAGAGAGTCTCGAGGTAGCTTGGAGCAGCCCCATGACGTGTGGTGGACATATTGAAAGCCTTATCTTCCTTTTGCTATACTGCCACATATTTCGGGATGACAAGTGCACAGTGAGTGTGACGATGACAGAGACTGCTGACCATAGCATGGCCATGGCAACATGGACGTTCTGAGTACCTGCAGGCATGTACAGTGCCTTGTCCCCTCCTCCCCTTCCTGGGTTTGTGCTGGGCATTCTTGCCTGGCTTGCCCCACATCTTGAACAGATGCAGAGAATACTTAAAATCCCCATAAATGAGATATTAATGTTGAATTAGAACCAGGGAAGATTTTTGACTGTTGTAGTTGTAAATGCAATGCATGGTGGAAGGACTCGCTTGGGTTTTAAGAGCATGCCACGGTTTGGATCAGTATAAAGAACTGCTGGGGGACTCTGAACTCTGCCCTCTTGTGCAGTGCGCTCGCTTCAAAAGAGAACTGTTTTGGGCTGCACAATGTATTTTCAGCTTTTGCGACAATGTAGCTCTGTGTTTAAGTACAGCTCCCAGTCTTCTGTGGTGTTGTAGTTTTGATCCTGGCTGGCAGCCAAACACCACAACAACCTCTTGCTCACCCTTCCCACTCCCGGGGACTAGGAAGAGAATTAAAGGGGTAAAGGGAAAAGAGACACGTGGGTTGAGATAAGAACAATTTAATAGCTAAACTACAACAAAACTGAAAATAATTATAATGATAATAGTAATATATACAAACATACATATGAGTGATACACAGTGCAACTGCTTACCACCTGATGACCAAGGCTCAGCCCATTCCTGGCTAATGATCCCAGAGGAGGAAGAGTCCTGAAATCAGGATCCTGGAAAAAAGATGAGCCTGAGTGTCTGAGAGACCACAACAACCCTGAGATAGGTGCAACCCAGAGGGAGAAAACCCAGAGCAAGAAAGACAGCTTCTGGACAGATCCTCATCTATATACTGAGCATGATGTGCATGATATGGAATAGACCATTGCCCAATTTTGGTCTCGGTTCTAAACCTAAGGGCAAATCCTAGGCTAGTAACTGGGGCTGGGCTCCCTCCAAGTTTCTCCTGAACCTGCAGACACTGGCACAGCAGAGATGCTGAAAAGTCCTTGACTGTCCTGGCAGCATCTATAAACATCAGGATGTTATCAGCCACCTTATCAGCACAAATCCAAAACACAGCCTCTTACTAGCTACTGTGAAGAAAGTTAACTCTGTTTCATCAGAAACCAGGACATGGGATCTTAGAAAACAGTTGAGAAAGTGAACTTGTTCATGACTACACATCTTCTGGAATTTTCTCCCCTGTTTCCCTTCTCCTTTCTGGCACACGCAGCAGAACAGGATGGATGCGTGAATCTCTGCTGCCTCAGTGCAAACTCCAGCAGCTTAATTTAACTACAGGTGAAAATATGCTTAGTCTCAGCCTTGGCACACTTTGTGTGGAGATACGTGTGTATACTGCTTCAGTAACTCTGCAAAGAAGGATAGGATGGGGGTGACTACGAGCAGTAATTAAATTGTTAGACTGCCCAAATTAAGTTCATTATTGATGATCTTTGACTTTGCTCCTCAAAATGTTGACACATTGTGCAGTTACCTGCGACCTGCATATCAAAACGGGACAGAGGATCGGTTATAAAGATATGTCAGCCAGGCGCCCTTTGTGCTGGTCTCTGCCTGCATGTTTATGTGGCAGGAGCCATTTTTTGCTTGGAAGATGAACAAGGCCTGAGGGATAAATCAGGCAATGGCTGATAAGTAGAAAAAGGGGTAAAGTAACTCCACTGTGGTGGTACAACAGACTGGGAGCAGGTCTACAGCAGCCCATGTTGCCTCAGATGTTCTTATACTCCTATGATCTGCTCCGTTTCAGTATTATCCTCTGTCTTAAATAATTTTCAATGTAATGTGAAATAGTAGGCAAGAAAGTAATTCAGTTGCTGAAGGCTTATTACATTTCTAGGATTTTGCAGAAAGCTTATTTAGAAAAGGAGACACATACTTAACCAATGGATTTAGGATTGCTTTTCACTAGTTAGACACTGTAAAGAGGGTAGGGATCATGATGTTTGTGGAATAATGTTTACTGTGATTGGATTGAAATGCAGCTGCGTACTTGCTTCTGAAAAAATAAACCTGAGATGACAGTTTGAGCCAAATCTCTCAAAATAATTTTCTGTCATAATCCTCGGGTGTGCATGCTGGAGAGAGATATATCCATCTCTGACACTGCTTCTGTGCTAAAAAAGAGAACCAAGAAAGATCTGCACATTCCAAACAGTGCAAATGCTAATATTGTCAAAAGTCTTGACAGTATTCACAAAACAAGTTTGCCTTTCTGTGCAGGGAACTACAGGCTTTGCAGAAAGGTGCAGCATTACCAAAGCTTTCTTGTGGCTCCTGAGGGAAGGTGCTTGGCTGTCCCAGGTCTGCCAGAGAACTCCGGAGTCCGTAATGGGCTCTGCCACAGTGTTTGGCCTGTGTTTTTTTATGAAGACATGAAAATGTCTTTTTCTGCCCCCTGTGTGATAACTGGTTTTAAAATAGGGAATTCCCTTTTCTGCTTGGGAATCCTAAAGTATTGGTTAAGTCCCCTGATGACTTTTCCCCTCAACAAGGAAAAATTGCCCCTTGGTGCCCTTTTGCTACTGAGTGATCACTCTGACATGGGTTCAGACTGATGTAGTTCATTCAAAAATATTCAAAGGTCACCAAATGTCATTAGCTGTATCATTACTGATGATCTGAGGGATGGAGCTTTGGTTTCAAATCCATCAATTTTCAGCTACTAATGATCATTAGCAAGTAAAGACAAATGAGGGATGTTTTATGGTACATCTGCACTTCATCTGCTGCACACGGGCGGTACATCTTCTACTGCAGATATGAAACCACCCAGATGAAGTGGATGACAGAACACGAAACTGTTTTTCAGTCTCCAAGAGACAGTTTCTGGCTAGAAGAAAGTACTCATTGACAGCAACTGGTGTTAGAAAGAATTTATGAGCTACCAGACAGTAAATGACACAAAATCTCAGCAGCAAAACCGATCAGTCAGAATTTACAAGTGTGATCTCTTTTCCTGGCCTTGGCAGCTCATGATCCTTTGGGACACTAAAGTGACCTTGGAAGTTAATAGCCCACTTCTTGATACAACAAATAAAATTAAATTCTTCTTGTTTTGATGAATCTTTTTCAGGATCATTAATTAGAAGACTTGGCCCTAACAGAGATTAAAGATACAGGGGACTGCTTTCTGCTTCCTGCTGACTTCTGGGGACAGATTCAAATCCTATTGGAGGTAATGGGTAGACTCAATAGGGCTTTGAACTAGGTCATTAAAATTAATATATATATGCAAGTCCCTTTATCTTTCTGAGTGTCTTTGTGTATGTGTTCACATGGGGACAGTTAATAATTACTTACATCAGGATGTTTAGAGCATTTTGGGATGTGTCTGTGGACAACATAATAGAAGGACAAGATAGTAATTTAAATGTGTATAATCTATTATTTATTCTAAACTATATGCAATAAATATCATAGTTTATGATAGAATTTATATCTGATTCTATAGTAATTGATAGTTAGCTGTAAAGGGATCACCAAAAAATGCAAATAAAATAAATTAACACATTTGAAGTAAACGATTTGTGGGAATATCTAAAATCGCATAAAAACTTAATGCAACATAAAAAATAATTATGATACAAGCAGAAATGGCACTAACCTATGATAAACCTGTGGTGTTAGTAATTTTCAGACTTGAAGCTAAGTGGTGATAAGTAAGTACAAAATACACAGAAAATCTTATTGTGCAATATAATGAACACCAAGGCTTAAGAAACAGGATCAGATACAATGGTAATTAAAGTGATCCTACCTTAGATTAATTTAGCCAACTTCATCTAGGCAGTTCCAGGAAGGAATCTGAGCTGCTTATTCTGTAAATATTTACTTTGTATGATGCTTTTTTTATAATATTTTATTTGAATTTTGGGGGTAAATTACTCCCTCCCTCCTCCAATGAATTAATTTTATTACTGCATTCCAGTGAAAGCATATCCGTACTTGTAGAAAAGCCTTTATTTTCAGAAATATTAATCCTGGGACAGTTCATGCCCCCACCTTGGGGTGAGACTCAGGCCAGTGCTGCTTCTCCTCCTCTTTGTCCCAGGTTTTGCACAGGAAGGAAGCATCAGCCTGGTGGCACACACCACCAGTTTTCTAATCTGATGACAGAGAAACCTCAGTCCCAGCATATGGGGGTGAAGTCCCCACAGCCTACATGTAGGAAACATCAACCATGGAGCAAGCAAGGACACCTTATTCCTACTGAAACCTATAGTAAAAGTTCTTTTGGTTTGCTAAGAGTGACACCTCTCACAGACTTGTATGTTTGTTACAAAAGCTCCAAATCTTCCCTCTTTGTAAAGGACTTCTCCATGAGGCCCATGGAGCAGCTGCAGCAAAGGGTGAGGGGGGACCTGCAGAAGAGGCTGAACCCCTACACAGAGGAATTTCTCTCTCCTGGCAAACTGGCCTGTAGATCTAAGGTAACTGGTTCAGTTTGGTTACCTTGGTAAATGAAAACATGGTTCATGTTGTTTTAGAGCAAACACTTTGCAGAATGACTCTGGTGATCAAAAAAGCCAGAAAAAAAAAAGAGCTTTTTCTCTTACCAGGAACCCTTTTAAGGTCACGCATGTGGTAGGGTAACCAAATTTAATTTTTATTTCTAGTAATTCATCAGATTATATTTTTTTTTTTTGATGAAACACAAATGCCATTAAGTAGAATCATTTAATATAAGGAGTTCCGGTGAGTCTGTCTTTTCAGTTCCTCCTTTTGGTACCTGAATGTTATTTTTATAGACACTGAACAGCAATCTTTAAATTGGCACTTAGACGCTTCATAGAATTATAGAATGGTCTGGGTTGGAAGAAACTTTAAAGATCACCTAGTTCTAACCCCCTGCCATGGGCAGGGACACCTTCCACTAGCCCAGGTTGCTCAAAGCCTCATCCAGCCTGGCCTTGAACACCTCCAGGGATGGAGTATCCACAGCTTCTCTGGGCAACCTGTGCCAGTGCCTCACCACCCTCAACGGTAAAAAATTTCTTCCCCATAACTAATCTAAATTTACCCTCTTTCTGCTTAAAGCCATTACCCCTCGTCCTACTGCTACATGGTCTTGTAAGAAGTCCCTTCCCATCCCTTCTGTAGCCCCCTTCGGGTATGGGAAGGCCACTATAAGGTTGCCCTATAGCCTTCTCTTCTCCAGGCTGAACAACCCCAACTCTCAGACTGTCCCCATAGGGGAGATGCTCCAGACCTTTGATCATCTTCATGGCCCTTCTCTGGACCCGCTCCAACAATTCAACGTCCTTCTTGCATTGGGGGGACCAGACCTGGATGCAGGACTCCAGGTGGGGTCTCACGAGAGCAGAGGGGCAGAATCAACTCCCTCGATCTGCTGGCCACGCTCCTCTTGATGCAGTCAAGGACACGGTTGGCCTTCTGGGCTGCAAGTGCACACTGCTGGCTCATGTTCAGTTTTTCATCTACTGACACCCCCAAACCATTCTCTTCAGGGCTGCTCTTAAAACCGTATAAGGAGAAAACCAGAAAAAAATACCTGAAAACAGGAGGCAAAACAAGTTAATCTATCTCTTCATGTCATCTGCTAGTGTTACCTCCATTCTAAATGAAAAAAGCAACCACATCCCTGATTACGTGTAGTCTGTGCTCGTATGCGAATAGGTTTGTGTGGGCCAAGCTGTGTGGTCCTGAAAATGACTTGAAAAATTCTGAGTTTTCACTGTTATTAATAAGGTCAAAAATGTTCTTTCTTTCATTTAGGGAAAAAAAAAAAACCCTAAAACACTCAACACCTAAACAACACTATAAAAGTAAAGTGCAGCAAACCCAGAAGTTAATATAAAATCCACATGTCAATCCGTCTGTGGGAAGTATTTTGAAAGCCAAAGGCAACTCAACAAAAGAGGGAACAGAAGCAGCAACATTTCAATTAGGTGAGAAGAGAGTAGGCCCTGACAGTTCATTACTGAACTGGCTCTTCCAAATACTGCCTTTTTTTCTTCCTTTGTCCCAGTTAGTTCATTAATGCTGGTCTCCAATTAGGAACAATATTTCTAACGAGATCTCTAGTTAGTAACCTTTGCTTTTTTTATTTTCTGCCCATTTCGTAAGTACAGTTGTCGAACTGTAGAGTAACTTTTGAAATCTGAGGGCTGAATGACCGTTAGTGACGGTACATTAAATCACTGAGCCCCAGAGAACAAAGATGTTAAGCAGTGAAGTAGGAAGAACAGGAAGAAAGAGATGGAAAGAGAGAAAATCACAGCAGAACTGACCAGTTCTTGGTCTTGTCAAATGTACCTGCCTTTCTTGCAGCTTTGTTGCCTCTAGGCACCATAAAAACTCTGGGAAGAAGTGATAACAATCTCCGACTTTGATGAGGATGGTGGCAGCAGGGATCTTTGCTTACTGTGTCTGCCTCCGCAGCAATAACTTCAAGCGAGTTTGCTGTGCAGGCTGGGGAGATGTCACTGCTGCCTCCAAATCAGGCAGCTTGGATGCAAGAGAAGGTAACTAGTATGTTAGTCATCAATGCTTTATTCAGGGTGTCTAGCTTCCTACAACTGCTTCAAGCCCGCTCAGTGGATGTTTAGTTTCCCACTTCTTAGCTCCTTCGATGAGAGAACAGAGCTAGGGTGGGAGTCAGGTGAGATAAGACAGATTTCCACTCCCCAAATGCCTGCTGAGTGGTGAAGTGATTCCGGTTTTTATAGCTGCTGCTTTCTGATTTATTTCAAATCTTAAATTATAATCTTGAGAGGTAAAAAACCATGTCAAAAAGATCCAAATAAATTACACTGCCTGAAAAAACAAGTATAGCACCTAATTCTGTGCTAACGAATCCCTCTCTTCATAACTTAATTCAAAAATCTGCTGGCACACTTGCAAAATAAAAAGGTTGTAAATAACATGCCTGAAAGCTTCCAGTTCCTGAAGGATATATGTATTTTGTCAAAGTGAGAAGAAATTATTCAGCATAATATAAGAAAACTACCTACTCCCTAACCATGTCAGTTTATTCCGTTTTAACAGGCACATCTATATCAAGATGCATAAGAAACAGGAACTAAAAATTGAGCTGTTATAAACTTGGGAACTTAGTATTTCATAGGTATATTATGCTAAATGGCTTACCCCTTATTGATTCACACCATTATTAATCAGAAAAGCCTGAGTATATAATCCCACCTGATCTTTAGGTCCTTGGAAATGACAGTTAAATCTGGCAGCTGGCTTAGTGGAAGAATGGTGGCATGAAAAAAAGCAAATGAATATCATGTTGCATTATTCATATAATTCCACTAACAGAGACACAGGGCTTCCATTAACTGTTGTTACTGAAGAGCAGGACTCAGGATAAAAGTAGTCCTGAAGATACTAGGATGAGGCTGTGTAAGCCTATTGGCATATTTTTCTGGGTTATTTGTTGTTGTCACTTTTTTTAGTATTTGTGACCCACAACAAAATGTTGAGGTTTTAACATTTATGTGCTGTCTGACTGAGACATGTGCATCTCCTCCTGACTTTCCTCATGAGTTGTACAGACATATTTAAATAATAAAGAAATAGAAACTAGTGTGGCAAGTGCATATGTTGCAAATCGCCACCATAAGGAAAATGCTGTGTACGTAAATAGCTAAGGCAGCACAGTATTCTTGATATCCAGCCTTATGCAGAAATTGCTGTTACTGTAATGTCATCCGGAAAACACAGACAGGAGCAAGGGACCCTGTTGTACTAGCTGATCACAATTTAGATAAATGAAGAAGGGAAAGAGGAAAATAAACATGAATATATTAAATTACTTGCCTACCTTCACAGAGCAAAGCAGCAGAGAAACCGGATTGAACCTTACCTAACCTATTATTTCACAATCTCATGCATTTGGTGGGGATTCAACTCATTTAGCTTCAGTCTGTATATATTTAGTGTTTAATATGGGCTGGACATCTAAACCCAGCCATAGTCTATGCAGAGGCATGTTCAAAGAGCTGCTCATCCCTTCCTGGGACAGCATCCATGATATGGGAGAGATGAACTGTTCTCTGGCAATGCCTCTGTTTCCCCCTTGACTGCAGAAGGAAACTAAAGGGTTAATTCCAACTAGATGCCTAACTTTTCATGAAGCTAGTTCGGACAAATCCCAACTTATTTCCTTGGCTCACAGTACGAATGTCCATATGCTAGATGTTCAGCATTGGGGTCTTCAGGTACATACAAGTAAAAACTCCAAGATTCAGTCAAGTACATATGTACATAAGGACATCTTAATTTAAACTTTTCTACCTATATGAGAGTGCCTGAGTAACAGATTTGATTTAAAATACAACTTGATTCTGTTGTTTAAACACTTGCCCTCACCTAATATTTTATTTTTCTCAGGTTTTATTTTCAAAGGACTTTTTATTTTTTCACACTGCAGTTTTCCAGTACAAATTTACACCAACTAAAGTTTTATGGTATACTGCTGCCATCTCTTTCACTTCTGTAATTACAGAACATGAATACAAAATTAAGCAAATTGCACTATGGTGGATGAACCTGAAACCTTTAATGAAAACAAATCCCCGTTCATTCCAGCAGCAGACGTGTGAAATGCGGGTCCTGACAGGAGGAGAATGCTGTTTAACTCAGGGCTCTACCCAAGTGGCATACCGCTGCATGTTTTTCAGGATGCCTTATTTGACTATGCCAAAGAAAATAGCTTTCTCTTGTACTGGTAATGTGTATTTTACGTTCTATGAATAATGTATGTTCCCTGTGCAACTCTTCAGCTTTTCAAGGCGTAGGGTACTCCAATTTCCTCTTCCACACTATGACGAGGACCAGCAATGATTATAGAGTTCCTGAAGTTGCTCATTTCTTCATATATAAGAAATAACTTAACACACAAACACCTTTGCAGACTTCTGAGATGTAATTTTTGAGGATTAACAGAGAGTCCAAGCCACAGAGAACACACGTAAAAGAAGGTCTCATGCTGTCAAGCTCTCTGCTTCTCAAATTCATTAATTTTTCACACAAACCCCATAAATGAGTCATATTTCTCATTTCTCTGCCCACTGCAGATACAAGTCAAGTTATGTCAATGAATTAATGTTTAGTTAACAATCAGTGGAATCTCAGAGAATTATACGTTATTAAAAGGATATGCCATCATCACAACATTTGGGGATTTTTCTTTTTGGTCCAGAGGGCAGATAGCTTCAAGTTATGTGGAAAGATATGTGCTGATAACACTCCTGATGTATTTGGATAATTATCAGTGCATTTGGTCATTTCTGCAACCAGCTCAGCAGAGCTGGGTGTTTGTCACTGGGTCTTCAGGAAGCCAGCCTGGGGCTCTTGGAAGGTTTATTATAGATGTTTGCTTTTTGTTTGGATTTTTACCACGACCACAATTTTGAATACAGAGAATTAACATGGGAATGCTTCTCTTCTTCCTGAATCTTCTGCATTACGCCACTTCTCTAGCACAATGTCATCCAATTATGGCAGCAAGAGGAACAAAACTTGGGTCAAAGCTTTCCAGCAGTGCCTTGCCCCATGCAGAGCCTGTCCAGAAATGGCAGTTACTGAGGTGGCTTAAACTTTCTCTGCCTTCCTCTTTACTGTGCTCCATCATTTCTGATCAAAAAGCCTATTATATTTTTTTTCTCCTCTTGATATGCTTTTTCCTGTTTATATAGTTTCCCAAGGCTAGAAAATAACATCAAATACAGGAAGCAAACAGTGTAGCACTTAGAAAATGCCTTCCATGTAGAACACAATTTCTTTTTACTTCACATCCTTGGTACATGATATGTGAAAATACTTTACAGAAATTGGTAAGACAGAGATGAGAAATGAGTGGGTAACAAAGGCACTTGTGCAGCTAGACAAGGAAAATAATGTACAAAGACAGAGCTGGAGATGAAGGAAGAAAAAGTTGGAATTTAAAAGCAGCTAAAGTTCCAGAAAAGTATCCTCGCAGACTAGCTAAAAATGATGGGGAAATACAAAGAATAGAAATGGTGTTTGAAATTAATCAGAAGCTGAAGTGGACAGGAAAGCTTTCAGGTGACAATTTGAAGAGCCCTCAGTGATATGGAGAGGGTCAGAGAGAAGAAAGGGTTCCCAGAGGGTGCAGCAGCATAGCTGGACACAAACCCCAATGCATGGAGCCCCACAGAGCAGGTGCGGGGGGTGAAGGGGAACAGCACAAGTGAGAGGGATGTGGTGCAAGGCCAGGAGGGGTGGATGGTGTAAAATATCCCTGGATTGGGACACACAGGTGAGGGTAAAGCTAAGCCAAGCAATAAAGGATATTATTAAAGCCACCCATATGCACTTTTAAATTAACATTTGTCCGAGACTTAGTATTTCACTAATGGCAATTTTGTCTTCTCCTGTGTGAGACTCTTTAGTTGAGCTTGAGGAACAGAAAATTAATCCCCATTTCAAAAGACAGGCTCAGGGATGAGATAAAATTTGGCAGTGTCAAGGTGAAGGAATCACAAACTGATAATCCGTGATAAAGGAATGAGGTGATTCCTTAGCTTTGGCTGTGTTGGTCTCATAACATGGACCTCTGTTTGCTCTTTTAATTGCTTGGACTGTTGATGATCATTTTTAAGCTTTCTACATTTCATGCAACGAGGAACATTTTCAGCCATAGCATGGAACTCTACATTTAGGTTGGGTTACACTTGAGGTCAGTACATCTTGACTAGACTCTTCGAGCTTTGATAAAGCCACAACTTTGATCTGAAAAGAAAAAAGAAAAATGGAGGCTTCTGAAAAGCTACACTGAGCAGAGGAGAAGCCTGCTTTGGTAAAACGTGTAAGAAAATGTCAGAGATGAAGGGAAGGAATAGAAGAAACACTTCTAATGTTGGGTTAAAGAATAAAAGCCTGAATTTTTAAAGAAACCAGGGTGGTTATTTCTGCATAGAAAGGTTATCCCCAGTTCTGGACTCAATATTTGTTTAGAACTGAATCTAACAAAGCCTTTAGGCCAGTAAAGCATGTGAAAAAGAGCCCTGCCAGAAGCTGTGACTAGGAACTCATCCGGATGAAGCAATTGCTTATAGGCTTTACTGAATCTTTGCAGAAAATTGATTTAGTTGCTAAGGTGATGTTCCTACCAGTAAATAAAATGGATGAGGGACTATATTCTTGGCCTGCTGAGGAACGGCATGGCACAACTGTCAGCTCATATGACTGTGGCTGAGCTTGCTCCTTCCCCAGAACTAGAGGCTGTTCCCCAAGTGGGGGCAGCCTCAGGGCTGCTCTCTTCTGGTTGAAAAACCACTGGGATGGAGCACATGAGCTAGCACAAGCCAGAGGCGCCAAGGCCATGCTGATGACTATTGTGAGCCTGGGCCTGAGACTGCACCTGTTCGCTGTTTAGTTTAACATGATCATTATCTCCTTTTAGACTCTCCACTGACCACTTACTGTAAAAAACTTGAAATGGTGTGGCTTTTAGTGTACTTTTAGTCTTTGTTAGCATGGATTCCCTCCTTGTGGATGATGACTAGGTCTCTGAGGCATGACTCCCCACAAATCAATCATATTACAGATAGTACGCTAATAGGTATGGCAGGCACATCTGAGATGCATAGTTAATGCAACTGGATCTATGGAGTTGCGAGAGGTGATGCAACTCTACTAAACACGGGGGTAATTTCACTTAGATTTCATCTCTGTCACTGCAAGTGAAGAAGATAAAAACTGGAACACATTAAAACAAATCTTTAATGAGGAAAATGTCTTAATAATAAACCTACTGGCAGGTAAAATGCTGTCATATAAAGAAGAGTTAAATGGAAGAAGAGCAGTGTCTGGCTCAATAGGAAATACATGCAACCTGAACTCAGCCTCACAAAGAGAAAATATGCTGGCTGTAAGCAGGACCACTGTGTAATAACACAGCCCCACTACGTTTCAAAGCTGGTTTTACTGAACATTTGCCATTTACCTAATTCACCCTCTTAAGCAGGCTTGCTGTTAATTATTTTATGACTGTTTAAGAGAAAAAAAATACAAACCAAAAAGAACATCTGACTGTCTCCAGTATTATGAGTTTAATTTTTTTACTCTCTTTCCTCAGTGTAAGCAAACTGCAGTACATTTTTGAGGAAATAGCAGACGTCTGTAGTGGGTTAAATTCAATAATATAAGAGAACATTAAAGGAGGTAGTTTTATATTGGAAAAGACAGATAGTGTTCTCCTGATAGTACTGATGAATTTGATTCAATGATACAATGATTAAATGTCACTTAAACTAAAATCAAACTGGACCTTACAAGAAGTGACATATACGGTCTATTAAAGTATTTTAAAATTAAAGTTCTAGCAAAGCCTGATGGAGAAAGACTATATTATATTTTACATACATGGTGATATTCTGTATTTATCTGCATTTATTTTCTTCAAAGAAATGGAATATACAAGATGAAAAATATATTAAAAAACAATAAAATTTTGTGTTATGCTATTGACTCCAATAGGAGCTGGACTGAACCAATATTGGTACAGTTAATCAGTTTGAGGTTCATCTCATGTAGCTTTAGGATGTGTCTTAGCTGCTTAAACAGAGGTTGCTAGACCTATTTAGGATGTCTAACGATTATCGAGACAACTAGATGGGGCTTGCAGATCTGCCAATATTAGGGAAGTTGCACACCTTTTTGGGATGGTAGTTGGAGGCCAGGTGAGATACCCTGCCACATGCCAAATGTTGCTAGATGCCTACTTCTAGGCAACTAGATTCCCTGAGTGGTGTCTACAATGTAGGGGTGGTTCCAGCTCCACATTCAGACACCTGCATTAGATATCTACATGTAGATGTGTGCAGGTGTGTTAAGAGCTAACACTAGCTGCTGTGAGTATGACTAGTCATAGCAGTACTGACAGGGTTAGCTGGAGCGACTGTCCCTGCTGCCAGAACCGTCCTGTTGTTTGTACTCCAGCACGAGTGTTCTTAGCAGAAATCACACTCGGGACTGAAGTTCAGAGAGGACGAAGAACACATGCATTTTGCCACTGACCAGGCAGTAGAAGTTACATTTTGTGATTGTCACAGCTTCACCAATTATTTTTAGGATCTTTCTCATCCAGAAAAGAACCAAGAAACTCAGCTGTCTCAATCCAGAAAAATGGTCACTTCTTTTGATGACAGGATGCAGCAACGCAGTGACAGATGAGCTAGTTGGAGAGAAGACATTCATGTCAACATAGATATCTAGGTGAGATTCTGTTGCCTGAACATGGGTGTGCAATAATATCTTAGGTGCTGTGGTCCCATCCAACCAAAGGCCAGAATTAATCTTGGACTGAACCTTGTGCTGCCATCACACATTTGGACTGGGGAGTAGAGAGACCTGTCACTTCAGTTTCTTCAAAGCTGCCATTGAAGACATACAGCTGTGCGTGACTGTCAACAATTCAGTGTGACTAAGAAAAAAATAGCAGCTAGTGCCCTGGATGAATTTCCAGATGGTTATTTACATTTCAGCTATCTACAACAAGAAATATGTGTGAATACAAAAATGCACTCAGAAGTCTGAGAAAATTCTGGTGAAAACTTTGTTAACTAAGACAGTTATTTTTTTATAGTCTGAGAATATGTCGTAAGACTCACATATTTTATTTTGATGTCTGCTAAAAGAAAGCTGATATTTTAAAGGTGTTTGTGTGCCAAATTCCCACCATTTTCAGTGAGAATTAGCCATCTAATCCCTTCAAAGCCTGGCTCCCAGACCCACAGTTTCAAGTGCAGCTCTTACACTTTGCCATTTCCACACTCATGTCTCCAATTCTGTGCCAATGTGGTTGCAAAGCAGGAGCCAAACCCCACACCCAGATCTGAAGGACACCAGTGCAGAAAGCAAAGCAGATGTTTACCTCCTGGTGGTGCATATAGATTTCCCTGGATGTTTAGGAGCAAATAGTCACCAGGGACATTAGGATAGTTGTTCCTCTAGGGCATGCAGGTTTGGGGGTGCTGTGGTTTTGTGTGATGGGTTTGTTTTGTAGCAGGGGAGGGACTGCAGTAATGGCTCCTGTAAGCAGCTGCTAAATGTTCCCCTGACTCCAAGTCTGCTGATAGCAAGGGAGGGGCTGCAGTGGCAGCCCCTGTAAGTAACTAAGTGTTCACCCCCACCCCTGGCTCTAAGGTTTTAGTATCCAGGGGGGTGGGGGAAGGAGTACCACCGACCCAGGCCCTGTGAGAAACTGCTGGAAGTTTCCCCAGCATCAGGCTGGACCCACTCCAGGCCCAGACTGAGCCAATCTGCCCCTCTGTGAATGACAGATTTAAGAGGGGGCACGGAACAATGGGGAGTGGCGCGACCCTGGGCAGGGCTTGATCCGGGCAGACCAGCCTGTCTGGCCAGCTGCCTGCCTGCCCGCCCGCCTGCCCTGCTGCAGCAGCCCAAGCCTCTGCCATGGCTAGCCTGAGAGTTAGTTTTCTCAGGAGCCGGTGAAAGAACCTGTGGCGGAGAGAGAAGTGGGATCTGAGAGAGACAACTACACAGGCACAACACTCAGTGAGGAGAAAGGAGAGGAAGGAGGTGTCCCAGAACAGAGACTCCCCTGCAGTGTAGTGAAGGCTCATGGTGATGCCCGTTTGTCCTTCGAGCAGCCCATGAGAAGAGGCAAACCTATGCTGGAGCTGTTGTCAGAGGACTGTGACCCCATGTGGAAAGGACTCACATTGGAGCAGTTTGTGAAGGACTCTCCCATGAGAGGGACCCCACGCTGGAGCAGGGAAAGACTGTGAGGAGCCCTTCCCTGAGGAGGAAGAAGAGACGGACTGCCTGCAGCCCCCATTCCCTGCACCCCTGCACTGCTGGGGCGGTGAAGGTACAGAAACCAGGAACAAAGCCCTGGGGCCTGGGGAGAAGGGAGGGGTGGGGAAGAAGTACCTTTCTAAGACATATTTCTTTTTCTCAATATCTCACTTTGGTTTTGATTGTAAATAGTTAATAAATTCAATTTGGTTTTTATTTACTTTTTATTTTCCCAGGTCATGTTGTTTTTTTGCCCATGACCATGTGGTACAGTGAACCCACCCTGTTCTTGCCTCAGCCCACAAGGTTTTAAACAAGAGGCTGTCTGGTGGCTTTTTAAAACTACGTCAGGGGTACAACCAGCCAGGTAGGCAGGGTCATCTCTGCTGGCTGGTGGGGGTAGATAAACCGCCAGCGTGGAACACCTTCTCTCCATCAGGTGCAGCTCCCATCACCAGCGGAAATAGCATTTTCCTTGGAAGAACAAGGCTGGGTGGCTTCAGGCACCAGCCTCCCTTGGCCAGATTTACTGAGGGATTTTATTCCCTAAGGATACCTGTAGACCTGGACTTTATCGAAGTGTTATTGATTTAGGCAAACTCCTTGGTAGGAATATATTTTAATCCTGAGACAGGTTCCCCTGCACCTGTATGTGCCTACAGACCTGCTTGCTAAAGAGAACTTTGCACTATGAGGTGTTAACATGTAAGACCATGCTTGCTTTTTTGCTCTGAAGCAAAATAATATTATGAAAGATGGACTCTCTCATGGAAAAAAGTTTCCAGCATATTTAAGTTCAATTAGTTAGAAGTGTTTAATTTTTTACAGCATTCTAATGTAAGAAGGTAAACATGTTATACAATATTAATAATATAAATATATGCAAGAATGAGATTAATACAGGATGAAAGTTGAAGCAAGATCTGAAAACATTTCACTACTATAACAAACCAAACTTTTAAGGACATTAGAAACTTTTTATTGTTTTTCCCCACAAAAATATAATTGAATTATGTATGTTTTCACAGAATATATCAATACAGAGGTAATCAGATTTGCTAATGGAAAATATGTTCTGCTGGAATAACCTGATCAGTCCCAGTGAAGACATTCAGTCTGGCCCCATAAACACTTACTTTCCCTCTCCTAACAGCCCTCTTAAACCTGTATTGAGGGCACAGTACATTCTTTGTAATTTTAAAATATTTTTCAGTCTTTTTTCTTTTCTCCCACTTGCTACATTGTCTAAAGAATATGTTTTTCTATCCTTGTGGGTTACAAAACACCAAAATAAAATTGTCTGGGCTAGAAGAAAAGGGAAGACTTTTTCCTACATTTGACAATATTTCCCTTCTTCTTCTTCTTTTTGTCTTAGAAGCAGTTGGAAAATGGATCCCCTATTTATTTTTTAATCATGCACACCCACAGCTGTGTAAAAGAGGTGATTGCTCACCACTGTTGCTAGCTAATGTCACAGTGTACCGCTCCTGCTGTTGAGCAATGGGAAGAGCTTTCTAATGAACCTAACATCGCCAGAAACCATGCTGGTTTTAGATAGTCCAGAAGCATTGTTTAATATAACCATGGGATTAGCTGCCTTCAAAATATATTGTTTTATTTTCTGGGCTTTCGTTTTTCAAAGACTATGGTGTGATAAATGTTATCATTAAGACTATGTGACATATGCGTGGTGAGCTTTCAAACCAGGAATCTCTTCTCTGTTAATTGTGCAGCAGTTATTTTTTTTTCCGCTGGGATGTATTCCTTCAGCAGGTAGAAAATAGCTATTCATGCTCTTCTTCTGCTTTTTGCTTGATATCTTCTTGTTGCTTTTTTCTTGCTTCTACTGTTTATTTCCATTTTTAGAGGGAGAGTTAGCAGCCAGCAATGCCAGAAGAGAAGGGGTTTGAGCGGACTATGTCAGATGTAAAGGTCCTGGCATGCAGTGCAGAGATTTAGAGGGAATATCTCTAAATGGATAATGACAGCAGAGAAGACCAGGAGCTTACTTTGAGGTGAGTCAGCTCTGAAGCTTTACAGCTGAATTAGCCTGGCCTTATCCCTTGTCTGGGGCAAGCTCTTCTGTGTGCCAGCCTCAGTTTTCCCCTCCTGCAACAGCCTCCATGCATTGCTGGAAGTGAAAGGCGCAGGCTACGAGATGGGTTATGCTTAGAAATGTTAAAATCCTTTTAAAATCCCTTATTCACTTCCATTTCCTTTTGTGCTGTATAGCAAGAGATCATATCTGGGGATATAAAATAAAAGAGCCTATGTGCTCAGAGGTGAGCCTTTGCTAACTCAGCTGCCTGGCTGTGGATGGTATCTGGCTCATCTCATGGCAGAGCTCAAGAGGAAGGACTGTCAGCAGCCTCCCTTGTAGGTGCACCCCAAAATGTTTTGAAACCCAGATCTGTCTCACTCTATACTCCTTCCAGGCATGAGTAGAGTGTGACAAAATTTCTGTGGTCAATAATAATTTGTTCCCCGAAGTAAGAATCAAGATATGCTAATTCAGGTTAAATTCAGCAAATTATTTGACTTCTGAAAATGGAGAAAATCAAGTGGATTTAGAAAAATATTTTCTAATTTAATTTAGCTGGATTCTTGTTTTGAAATTATGTCTTAATAAGTTTAAATTGGAAAAAAAACCCATACTTGTTCAATTAGAAATAAATACTTGAAAACAAAAAAAAAACAAACAAAAACCTTTCTTTAGAGTTGACTGAGACATTTGTTTGATCCAAAATACACTACTCATTTTTTGAGGAGTAGAAGGAGGGAGATAGAAGAAGGGAATCTGTTAAATCAACCTGATTGATTTTTTTGTTGGCTTTTTTTTTTGTTTGTTTGGCTAGAGTATCAAAAATTAATTTATTCCCATGAACCTTAAACCGTTGCTAAATCTGAAGCTAAATTGTAATTGCTAACTGCTTCAGACCCTGCAAGGATGTGCTGTTATCTGGAAAGAAAGTCCATAATTCTCAGACAGTACAAAGATGACCATGCTATGTAGATTAGAAAGATAAGAAAAAGCCCAAACTAGTACTCATGCAGGCACACAAAATGCTACCACAGTGGACCTATATATTGGTATTTTCAGCTCTTGCCTTTTGTGGAATAAAATGGGTGACTATTTTGTAGCAGCAACTTTTTTTTGTTTTGTTTTCAGTTGTTAAGTTTTTATTTATGACTGTACCTGTTCCAGCAATACGTGGAAGAATGGGTTGGGACCAAGGGCTTCAGTGTGCTGTAAGATCAAGGATTAGAGAAGATCTGGAGATCTTTCAACTTAAAATAGACAGAAAGAGGTACAAGACAGTTAGAAGACAAATTTTAGAGAGAGGTTGGTATCAGGAGTCCATAGATTCTGATGAGGAAATGAGGAGTGATGTTGAAATGACAGGGATTTTTTGAGGATGGAAAAGAAAGAGCAGATGAAGAAACAAGTAGCTGGCGATATATCCATGCTGTACATCTCCTGCAATGCTAAATGTGCACAATGTTGATGTTACCACAGTCCTAGTGTGATGGCCAGGATACTGTTTATTAGCACATGGACCATGATCCTCTTCTCTGGGAGATGTAATGGGTGTTGCAAGGTTTGGTGGTGTTTGTTGCCTTTTGAGGGTACTGCCACCAAGAATCTTCATCCCTTGCTACTTTCGTCAGCACTCACAAATTCATGTTTTTCCTCAAAAAGGGTATAAATATGACCTATATCAGCCACACAGGAGAGCGCGGAGTCCCTGACGTCCAGGCTCTGGGGTGTCTGATGGAAGGAGAGGACCCTGCACTAAGGATGGGGACCCCTCATGTTTCCTTCTGTTGGGGCAGATCTTCAGCCTGAGCATGGGGTGAGCTGGGGATGCTCAACTTTGTCCATGTCTTGGCCTGATCTTTTCGTTCTGGTTTGGCTTTGGCTTTTTTTTTTGTCTGTGTCTGTATTTTATTGTCTCTAACAGCTGGTCTGGGTATGCTTGATTGTAACAGTTGCAGCAACGGTCATTTTAATCTGGAGAATGCCAGGATGGGTGGTACATGTAATTTATGTGCTTTTTACAGTTTTGGGAATGGAGAGGTCAGGCTTCCCTGGTGATAGGAATTGTGGAAATTAATAACAAAGAGGGAAGAGCAATACAGGGCATGACCTAGTCTTTTGTGAAAATAAAAGAATCCAAAGGAAACAGCAAAATATACGATCTCATCACACACCTGTTCTGTCTGCCCCCTCTGACAATATATCCCTGGAGACTTGTTGAGCATGGAACTGCTAAGGAGGTCACCATACCCCAATGGCTTAAAAAGCCACTTGCTCTGCAGACATACTCAATGTTTTTGTTTAGAGGAAATCAATGTGTTCTGGTAGCATCTGTCTTGAGAACCCCTCTGGCATGAGGAGAAGGTGAGGTTCCAGTGCAGTAGCAATACAAAGAAAACACAAGAGGCTTTTCTTCCCACAAAGATTTAATAAATGCACAGCAATGTGTTAACTGTCCTGGTTTAAGAGCTAAGCAGGCAACTAAGCTTGCTAAATATTGCAGGATTCTGGGTGGAGGCTGAAGCTCTTCTTCCCACAAAGATTTAATAAATGCACAGCAATGTGTTAACTGTCCTGGTTTAAGAGCTAAGCAGGCAACTAAGCTTGCTAAATATTGCAGGATTCTGGGTGGAGACTGAAGGGAGAAAAATGAAAAACTAACTTAAACAGACTAATACAGTACTTTGGGCTGCATATGTGCAACTTAGGTAAATACTGGTGTTTCGACTGGGTTCTGTGTTGGTTTCCTCTGGTGCAGCCTCAGCCCCAGATCTCCCAGTTGGGGCTTAGTCCGTCGCACCAGCTGCTGTACAAATACACGATAGACTACTCACAGCATAAAGAAAGAAAATAATCCATCAGCATCCCCATCTTGCAGACGGGGAGCTGAGGTAGCAAGAGATTAAGTGGAATGTCTGACGTCATGACAGAAATCTTTGGCAGTGCTGTCAGCGGGATTCATATCTCTTCTGTCCTAGCCTAGTGTAGCTAACGATGGGGTCCATCCATCATCCTCTGAAACAGCTCCAACTTTATCTATCAGTCCAACACAGTATGTGGAGTTTCTTCCCTTGTATTATTTACAGAACCTGAAAATTAAAACACTCTTCAAAACAACTTTTATGCCACACTCTTTTTCATTTCTCATTTTATGGATACCTGATTTCTATCTGGGATTTTTTTTTTTCCCTCCAAGCTCAGTAGTGTCTAGAGCAAGAATATGCCATACAGACAGTCTGCTCTGCAAAGAAGTCTCTTGTTTTTTTCACATGGACAGCTGAGATGGCAGTACAGATCAGGAGGTGCCATCATGGTTTCAGCATGCCCCACTACCAATAAATCGTAACACATTCAGCTGAATCTGGACTTTTCATCTTTTGCCCTCAAAGCACTTTCAAACATACTGGGGGCAGGATCTCAAGGTCATTTTCTGTTACTGCAGGCTGAGACTGTGTGTCTTGTTGCTTCTGCTTTTATAGGTCCAAGCCCTGAGAATGGAAGGGCAGTAGGAAGTATTCATCCTGTCCTGTGTGCAAAAGGAGACAAGTCAGCAGAAATTTGGGAGGAGATGAGATGTGCTGCTGTGCACTGGACAAATGTCTGTGACAGTGAGGGCAGTTAAAGGGTGGTGTTTCAATCATTCCCACTCTGAAAAGGTGGCATTTTCCCTATAGATGCACTTACTAGTATTTCTTATCATCAGTTATTCTGGTGAAAGGACTGCTTGGGAAGATAAAGAAAGGAAAAAAGAGCCATCAACAGCTAATCAATTCCACCCACTTTTCTGAAGACTTTGTAAACTCGCTCTAAGAGCTGACTGTTCTCAGTTAAAGGCGATCAGGCTATTACTTCTGACAATCCCTCTAAAATTACAATACAAACTTCAGACATTTTTAATGCAAATCAGTTCAGTGCAGATCATGGTTAAATTTTAGCTCAGTTATGGCTTCGTTCCTAAAGGCCAAATACTATTCTTGGAATTGTGTAACCCAGCAAAATGAGGAAAGCAACCTTTACCCCTCCAAAGCTTTGGGTTTGTTCATGACTTTGCTATGAGACTTGCATCAGACTATTCGTACTGCAACCTGGTTTGAGAAGCACCCTGATGGGGACACTGTGAAACCAGGACTACATCTGTACCAGCACTGAACCCTGCCAAGCAACATATCCAAGGTACTTGAGCTCTGTCATCTACATTGTTTAAATGTCACATTTTCAGAATGGCTCTTGGCATGCTTTTGGCTCATGTCAAAATACCGTTCTCCTAAGTTACTCCTAGCTATTATTCAGGTGCAAACACAGGCAAAACACTGTTCCCAGGAGACACTGTGCATGCAGCCAGTATATTCTGAAGGTCAAAAGAGTATAATATTGTGGAAATGCACAGTGCTCTGCACATCGGCCTCCATGCCAAGAAACAGTCTGAGATTCAGTTAATATTATGTTGGCATTAGCATTTCCATATAGATCAGAAGCCTACTTTTGAGTTGAATGTCCCTGTCAGTGCTTTGGTTTACTTCACAGAGAAGGCTTGCAGAACCTGAGCTGCATTCTTCTCGGATGCCACTAACTCAAAAAATGTGTACAACTAGCACACTCCATCTGCCATCCCCAGAAGACTGGACTGGAGGTAACAAGGAGTCCCTTAGATGTGTATAGTGTGGATACTGAGTCCTTGGCACTGTTTCCTTCATCCTACACATCCCTTGCTTCTCCTCCTTTCTCATCCAGACCCAAGAGGTGTTTCCTTATCTACTGAAATATATGAAAAAAGCAAAAGAACCAAGCAGATTAAGATACTTAAGGCCATGTTTGGCAAAGGTGACATTGCTGCTGGACATAAACAAAAGCAACAACCACTAGATGACTTACACAAATGCACCATGAGTATGATAAAAGTAAGAGATTTATGAAAGCTTAGCATATCTTGTGCCCTTCTTCATCACACTTTGCTCATTTAAGTGGCATTGAATGTAAATATCAAAAACCCAGATGACATGCTGTTTTGGATATTAGTTCAACCTGTTTATCCTATTATTACCATGGCATTTGCAAGTGTTATCTTTGGGTACCAGAGCACAGATGAATAGCTGTGAATGATATTTCAGAGCTGTCCTATCACTGATGAAATCCACACTAGTAATTAGTTTCATCTAAAGACTATGAAGTTTCCTTACTAGGCACTTATAGTTTTTATTCCTGATTTATAATGTACTTAATTGATGCAGGAGTTAACAGATTAGATCCCTGAATGCCTGGAGTGATCACAGAGACAATGGAAACAAAGCATCTTCTTAATCAATCATCTTACTAGCTACTTAGCTGGCTTTGCTCCTAAGAGATCACTGGACAGAGAGGCCATTAGTCAAAAAAGAAAAAGAAAAAAAAAAAAAACAGAGAGAAGAAAGTGCATTCATTATTATTTTCTAACTATGTACCCATGTATAGACCAAGCTGCTTAACGCAACATGAATGATATTACTTGTATTTCTTGAGGAGTCCCTAATCAGGTTCTGTACTGTTGAATGCCTTTGTTTGGGAGGTAAGCATGTCTCTGAATTAACCTCTCTAACACTTCTCTTTCCCCCTGTGCTGCTCAGTGTGCACGTAATCCTGGGAACTGTTCATTTTGGATTCAATTGTTCATTGTCTGAACAAAAGACCAGACATCACTTAAGGCTCTGGGAGTTGAGTGGCTATTTACAGTATATCAGGAGTCCTTTGAGCTTTCATTTCAGGTTTCAACAGGGATTTGTTGTGAAACTTGTTCACCGATTAGCCCTTTCTGTGATGCTGGATATGCCCTTTCTCAAATTCTCTAAATCTATTTAACTGCCTGGGACATTAATGCTCAGGCTGAAACAATGAAATTATACAAATGATGTTTTCTGCAAAAGTCTGCTTAATGCAGTATATTAAGATTCCTTATGGCCTTTTATAAGCAAGGTTGTGGAGGGATGTGTGTTTTGTCCGGAACCCAGTGTCGTGCTTTCCAAGTTATTTCCGAATAAAGCCCTCTGTACGGGGTCTGTTTTGTCTGAAATCCTATTCACTCTTTCCATTCAGGTTTTCTTCTCTTCATAAATTTAATCCTCAACCCTGGAATTCTCTCCTTATTTTCTTAGTTATGATGAGAGTGAACAGCTGGACTGTTTTGCAGACTTTGTTGACAGTGCTTAGTTCTTACTTTTTTTTTTTTCTTTCCCCCTTTTTTTCAGACAGTCCCTGGCTCACTTTGTCTGGCTACTGTCTGACATGTCAGCTTACACTATTCCAACTCCCAGCTGTTCTTTCCTTTCATGCTATGGATTGTTCTTTGCATTATAGTCAAACACGGGTTTTTATTTCCAGAGGGTTAATCTGTTTCCATGGCAACCATTAAAATGGAGAAATCTGATCCCAGAACTTTTCTTTAAAACTTTTAAGTGTGTATATAAACACACATGTATTTGTCCATCTTAAAGGCAATTGCTGTGGCTATGAAATGGAAGCTGTTACGAACGTTCAGGAATCAGCAAGTTCTCAAACTGCTTAAGCTACACCACCACATTTCTGATTCTCATTATAGATATTGGCAGAAAATGACTGGGAATATTTTCCATCAACCATGGTTGCAGCTGCAAAATTGGATATGTTAAACTAAATTATTGGGATCTCCATGTTTACTTAGTGTCAGATATTTCTGTGTAAATTTTGGTGGTTAGTTATTAATTGTCATTGCCAAATGCCACCCCTGCAAACCTACTTGGAACTGAGCGACTGAGCTGATACCCCTCTGCTCGAGCTGTGAATTCTCTGGAATCTAAATGAAATATTGCTATGTAAGGAAAGCAAGATTATACCTTCACCTTTCAAAAAGCTATTTGTAGCTGCTGAAAGCTAGCAGCAGCACAAACTTTCTTCTCTGGATAAACTGAGACAAACAGCAAATACCTGTCTGTGGAGAAGTCTGTTTCCTCTGTATGTGTGTGAGCAATTTTGAATGAAGGTGAACCTGTCAAATGAAGCAGCCCCATGCAGGATCTACTCAGTTGTGATGGCCGTGTCTCATCACATGGACGTTCAGATAAAGTACAATTTTTTATTCTGATCTAAAACTGCTGATCCCCCTAGAAGTTTGGGTAGTTCCAGCTGGCTACCTATCTTGGTGTTACCAACCCACTCAAGTCCTCCCAAGCTGGGTTCCATAATCCTTGCTCTTTGTTTTGCACTGGCAATTATTTGATACACAAGCTGAGCCTTCTTCAAAACCATCAAAGCCTGCCCTGTCTTTACAACCTGGGGCTTGGCACTCAAGTTTGTGGGATGTCTCTTAGGAGGCTAGGCCAAAGTTTGATTTAGCATTCATTTAAGGATTAGCTTCATTGCATTAAACCTGGGACAGTGACCTGATACCTTCTGGGCTGGGACCAAGGGCAAAAGATCAATGACCCCAGCCTATCCAGGGTATACTAATTCAATGTGGCAAAATTTCTGGCTGCCTCTAAATCCTTGACCCAGGCATGTCAGGATGGAAGAGTCATGCCACTTTCAGATTCTACTGAGAGCTTCTCTTTGCACATTTTTTTCACAGAGCATTAGGCATAA
This sequence comes from Syrrhaptes paradoxus, assembly GCA_013400615.1. Classification (NCBI taxonomy): domain Eukaryota; kingdom Metazoa; phylum Chordata; class Aves; order Pterocliformes; family Pteroclidae; genus Syrrhaptes; species Syrrhaptes paradoxus. The sequence goes on along the minus strand of VZTO01001144.1, from coordinate 16,837 downwards.
ATGTGTATTAGTAAAACGTCTGAACCAGAGGTGAGTTATGTCAAGGTTTCTGAAAATATTTTTAGGTGCTTTTAAGAATGACATCAAATAAACCATTAGAATATTCCTGGGGAATCAGTTCTCTCCAAACCCACCTCTTGTAGTCTTAAAGAGAAGTTTAACTCCTTGTTGAATTGCTATTTTAATTGGTATATATTACAGGAATAAACTGTAAAGATTTCCACAAAATATTCTGTAAAAGAGGGTCCTGAAAAACCCACTCATAGCACCAATAAGGAAAATTTTAAGTCAAAGATTGTCTGCAAAACTGTTCATGGGCACCGTGCAGGTGTTTGTGCTCATGTTCCCTCTTCCTACCCACTGCTACATGAGACACCCCACAGACACCTTGTGTACCCTTATGCAGTCACCTGTAAAGCCACTTGCTAATGATGTAGGCTTCCGAATTTTTATTGACATGAGAGGTCCTATCATCTATGGTCTTGAGAAGAACCTTAGCAGGATTCCCAAAGCACAGCAGTGGAGCTACACATAAGCAATAATTTAGATTAAATGTGTTCCTTGAGAATCAGAGCACATCTTGATTTGCCCACTGCTTTTATTTCCTATCTTCATCATGCTTTATCTTCCACAGAAAAGTCAAACTTACTCCTNGTCAAAGTCATTGGCTCGTGGGTAAAATCCCAGGGCAGACAAATCATTGACTATAATAAGACTAATGAGGTACTGTGACTATGTTATCATTAAAATTGTGAAAATTTTATGGTCCTGGAGGATTTGTGAGTATCTCTAACTAGTCTTGGAGGCATGCCAAACTAGTTTGATATTTCCTTCTCCCTCATACACTCCTTGTCCCTCACATCTGTCTTCTCAGTCCTTTGGTGATTTGAACAAAACAAAAGCCATGTAAATGCATGTAGTTTTTCTCCTACTTAATAGCAAAGCTTGTGTTTTCTATTAAAAATTCTACTTTCTGTTGGAACTTCAAGGGAAATGTAGTCTCTATGTCAACAGTGTTTTTTCTTTTCTTCTCTGATATTATTCTAATTTTCACTCAGCTGGATTCTTCTCTCACTCTCCCCAGCCCTCTTCAAAGTGGGTTGCTAATCTGAGATTTCTCAAAATAGTAATCAATTTTTTAGCATCCTGTGAGTTTTGAAAAAACAGGCAAATCTCCCATTAGTGCTTCCAAGGGCATAAGTCATTGCTGTATTAGTAACAAGCCAAGGAAATACAATTTTTTTGATGCATCGTTTGTGGTAGTGGCACCCAAAAAGTTGCCCATGGAGAGATTAATGACATGTTGCATGAGTAAATGCCTAACTGTGCTCACTCTGCCCATAGCTTAAGTTAGTCAGGCTACTTGTGGTTGTTGGTTTTCTGATGGTTATATCAGAGTTTACTGCCTCTGGAAAGCACCAAGCTGTCTGTGCATGCTCTGGTCTATGCACATGCAGATTCTGAGAGGTTTCAAAAGCATTAAGAGCAACTGCAAATGCACTGACCACCTGCAGAAGGTTTGGTATTTTCTGGAAACATCAGCTTGGCTGCATCTGCCATGGAGCAAGTCTAGATACCTCTGGCATCTAGGGAGTTGTTGACATGCAGAGATTTGCATTTCTGTGTTGAGTGAAATATGTACTGTACTGTTTCAAGCACCCATATGTTTTATTCCGTCTTTCCCTAAATGCCTCACAGCCCCTCACTTATTTATACTGAATAAAGCTGAAAAATGCTAATAAGGCCATTTCACTACTGAAGAGGTGAAGGACACAAATTGCAAAGTGCAGGTCCTTGGGCATCCAAAGCCTGTACAACAAAAGCCAGTAACAACAGAAGGAGCCGCAGGTCTCCTCCAGCCTAGGTTGATGCCATGACCATTTTGACACCAATTCTCTTCCTCTTGGGGTGAGTTCCCACTGTTTGCTTCTGAATTCTTGCAGCATAAGCTATTGCAGAAATATGGGATAAGGGCTTGTTCTGTCTCTCAACCACTTGTGTAATTTTTTTTTTAAGCAATCAATGCAGACATATTTTGCTATTCCTTAACTGACACCAGAAGGAGCATTTGAAGGTGAACAAAGGGCTGTGTCTTCAAAGTGGTTCTTTGTGCTTGTGGGATAAATGTCTCTTCTCTCTACCCTTTGTGGGCCTAGATGATAAGAGCCACTTTTGGACAAAGGACACAGGGCGAGATATGGGATGGACAGCTCGATAACTTAGTGGGCAAATGTGAGTATTCTCTTTAACAATTGGACTTTCACAGTACAAAGCCTCCTGGAGTCTGGTTTTCTAATTAAAGCAACTTTACGAAGAAAAGGTCCAAACCTTCACAGTGGTATTTTTTTCCTCCCAGGCTGTACATTTGTAATAGCAGCCAGTTTCAACTTGTCAGAGCACGTCTCTGAAATAATGAGCCAGAGGAATTAACTAATTTACCACAGCTGGCCTCACTCTTTTGCCCTGAAAATTCCTATATTTAGGTAATGCAGCTGTGAACTTCCCTCCATCATGTAAAAAGACTGAGGGACTAGAAATGAAGAAAACAGAAAAGATTGTAACACCCCTCCCACATCTCCATCAAAACCTGGCTTTGGGGTTTGTACGTCCTGTCCCAATGCACACAGATTTTGCCTTTAAGGGTGCAGTTGTGGCAGTCTTGAGTATCCTGGTGTATTCTCCTGTCTCAAACACAATTCTTGCATTGCACTGGATGATCCTCCCTTGTGTTGAGCCTTCAGACAATATCGAAAGTCATTAGTAAAGAGCTTTCAACTCACAAAATAGCAGCTTGTGCTTAAGCTGCACTTTGTGATGGGGGAGTGCCAGTCACACTTGCCTTGCTGTATTTCAAGAACATCTACCTGCCTTACACAAAATGACTGAAAATTAAGGAAGTTAAATCTCCTATTAAAACCTCAAATTATGTAGTCTGTTATTTATGGTTGGTCTATGTTAATATTGGGCTCTACCATGAAAATTGTCCCTACCAAGGTGTCCGAGCCTTCACATACTTCTTCCTTATTTCACAGCAGCTGTCCCAGGTGCCTCTGTGACATGTGGGTCCTTCAGGGCAGTTCCAGGAATCAACCTCCTTTCAAGTGCCTCTCTAACTACTATATAAGAAAGGGGAAGAGGCTCTAAAATAACAGAAGCCGGGACTATTGGACTTCTTTAATATCTGGTTTTCTGCCAGCTCGATCTCCTGGACTACATAAGATGTGTACTTCAGAAGAGCTGGGCCTTGGACTGATGGCCTGATGATGCAGAGGGTACTTTTTTTCTCCCCTTTGGTTCATGAGCTCAGAGACAAACCCACTGCATCAGTTTGGATGACAAATGTCTTATACAGTGGCTCACTCTGTCTGGGGTCCCCACAGCCCCATGGGAATATGAGTTCTCATGGATGTGGCTTGTCATGGGCAGATATGGACCAACAAGAAAAAGCATGAGATAATCCTGGTCCTTTATGTCTCTTGTGTACTACATAGGAGGAGGTGATAGCCCATGTTTTATGATGAGCATGGGACTCTTCAGGAAGACATGTTTGACACCAGACATCAACATTCATCAGGTTTTCTGGGTGCTGAGATGAGAAACTTCTTGTGCAAATGGTTTGTGGAAATATTTTGTGGACTTGGCCAGAGTGTAGTGCTAAGGTTGACTCCAGCTGCTGGTGTGGAACTTCTGCTGAAATTTCCAGGCTCCAGAAAAGGGTAAAATTTCAATCATGCCTATTCTCTGTGCTCATATTTTATCCATCACTCACTAACTATTTGTATGTTAGCTGTTTTGAGGGTCTGTTTCTCTCTGTGAGCTGAAAGTAACACAGGGAATTTGGGGATTAAGATGGTCTCATTTTTGCTGTTGTACTTTGTATAAAATGTGTAAAAATAAAAGGAAGTAAAGAACATGTGACTCACTATGTGGCATACAAAAAAATCCAAGCACAAACTGCCTTTGTGATTCAGAGCACCAACCTGAAATCTTCCTTTCAGAAAGTGCTAACTTCAGTGACATTCAAGAACAGGAGTGTCATGTGTTGTTTCACCTTTAGAAAACCTCTAATTCCTCTGTGAGATATGAAATGGAAGTTTGATATTCTTCATACATTCCCTAAGTATGTAGCAAGCTTTCCTGCAATCGGTCTTTCTATCTGTCTCCCTACAGAAGCTAAATATTTTATATAGAATTATTCAGCTTCAAGAGAAGTGGGCATACCATGCTGAATTTCCTGTTTTATGTAGATTAAATCATCTTTCAAGCTGTTGGTATGTCCATATTGCCTGAGAAGAGAAGGAATCTCAACTATTTCTCCCATTCTGTGGATGAAGAAATGATGTTAAGGTATGATGTTCTATAAGAGGCTCACCACTTTGTTTTGCCCCACTTTTAAGCCAGAAGCATGGGGGAAATTCAGCCTGAAGTCTCAAATTATTCTGGGCTTTTTTTCTACTAAAAATATAAGTATGCACACACACAGAGGCAAAGGATGAAGGAAAGAAGAAGAGGAAAGAAAGGAAGGAGGAAGAAGAAAGGGAGGGAGGAAAAAAAGAAATTAAAAAAAGGGGAAAAAAGAAAGAGACGGAGAAATTAAGGAACGGGGGGGAACATTAATACCAAATTCTTGCAGAGATGTTCCTGTTTTTTAAGTACTGTGGTTTTTGTTTGGCAACACTTTGACTCGGTGATATATCTGGAACAGCTCTTCTCCATGACCATCTTTACTCACTCTGTCTCTATAAATGAGTATCCATTCAACACAAAACCTTCCCATTCAGGGGAAGAGGGATTTTAAACAGGAGTGTGCCTTCTTTCTCCCTCCTCAGTGGGATTCTGGGACTCGGAGGTTTGTTGTCCGCATAAACCACGAAAAATTCTCCCACATGAGGGAAATCTCTTCCCTGAAGATGGAATTTACAAAATAATAAAAATATTGGACAAATTTAATGTCTATTTAGTATGTACCAATCTATGAACTGTAGAGATTCACAGCTCGGTAACAAGAATCTCCAAAATGTGTAATAAAATTTTAGCCAGATTTCTCTGCTTTTGTATGAACCCCTAGAACATAATCATAACATTTGGGGATTTTTTATTATAAAGCATTTTTACGGGCATTCTAAAGCAAAAACCACAAGTAATCTATGCTTACCCACACTGGTTCTGACTGTAATAACCTTAAACTTTATTATTAAATGGCACCTTTTTCTGGACACTCTGTTGTACTGTGAGGACTTGGCACAAACAAGGAATAATAGTGATTTTCTTAGAGAGAATGAGGGCCTCAGGCAACAGATAAGAGGGTATGAGGACTGTATAAGTACTTAATAAAAAGAAATAAGCTTCATTTCAACTGTGGCAGTCAATGAGAAATATAATTTCTCTTCTTATTATCATTTTTATAGGGCTCTAAATTGCAAATGGTGCTTTCTGAATAAGTGACATGGCAGGTTTCTGTGATATTAAACTTGATTTAACTTAGTAAAGACCATAAACTAAAGAAATTTCTATGTCTACAGTGGTGAATGGGCAATGCTGTATATTCACTAACGTATGTATCATGCTGACTCCTTCTTCACTCTTACATATCAAGTAGCGTATCGGAAATATGAGTGTGGACTGATGCCCAGGGAAGACTTCATGGCTGGAAAGTGGTAAGGGGAAAGACTCCAAGCTGGGGTCTAGGCTGTAGTTCATGGTGGTTGGCATGAACGCATGTTACAACATGTCTTGTAGATAGACCATGAGCTCATGGGATAGGACTTCATTTCATTTCTGGTCACAGAGTGCCAGCTACTGGGAAATCCACGGATAATAATTAGCTAATAGGATGTGTCCTGATATGCAACAGATGCGAGGAACCACTGTATCAGCAGGAAAAATCTGCAATAACTGAGGAGGTCCATGGTGTGGAAACTGAAGCATGAGAGTGGGAAGGAGATTTCCCTTGTAGTAGTCCAGGATCAGCCGAAGGCATTTTTGCTTTACATTTTTTTAAAATTTTGTGTTGGAGAACAAAATGTGTGCTTTGGAAGAGACTCAGGCATGACCAAGAGCCTCTTTAAGGCTAGGAAACCTAGCAGGCTGCTGCTGATTCATATTAAACTATGGAGGACAATATTTTTCTAACTGGGAGAGCTTAGTTTTCTACATGTATTTTTCAAACAAGTTTTCATCCACCATTAAAAATGCTCACAGATGTCAGCATGAAGAGTGTAGAAGAAGGTCCTTTTGTTATACAGCAAGGCTAAAAAACTGTACATTTATCTGTTTAACAACACTTCACAGTTGCCAGATTTATGCACACATTGTATTTAGCCCTGTAGTAAAATTTATAAATCTCCTCTTGGACAGCATAATTGTTTCCCTCTGCTAGGAGAAAACTCTGTTTAGGGGAAAAGGCAAATTTCCTCTATCAATCAGTTGTTTTGTGAAATATTTGAGATACATTTAGGGACATTATTAATTGTGTTAATAACATGAGTTTGTCACTAAACCCACACAGAGACTTTGTCTGCAGTGGACATTTTTATTCCATGTAAGGATGCTTGAGACTATATTTGGAAAAAATATTTATGTGTCTTGCATGAGATAGGCATCTAGTGAGGTTTTCAAAAGCAATGAATGCTTTGGAAGAAATAGATGTAAGAACCAGGGTGTTTTGGTGATTTTCAATGAGTGCTAGCAGCTTCTCTGAGTTGTTAGGCAGCTAAGTATCTTCCGAAACTCTCCCTGTGGTCCTTTATGCAGTACTACAACCTTGCACTTCATGAGGGATGTAGAGAGCTTGTGTGTCTGGGCTGTTTTGGAGGAGAAGAAATATGGGGCAGAATGTGCTAATCACATTTCTGGAATCAAGGGAAAAGGATAAAAACATCTGATAGCACAGAGACTGATTACTCAGAGGAAAGGGGAATCACATTTCAGCATTTTTTTATTTTCTGAATCTGAGTGAACTGTTTCCAGAAAGTTCCAATAAGTGCTTTGGATGTACTGAAATGGGTAGCACTTGGGCACAGGTAGGTAATTCTCATCAGGACCGGAGCTACTGCTTAGATCATAGAATCATAGAATGGTTTGGATTGGACGGTACCTTACAGATCATCTAGTTCCTACCCCCCTGCCATGAGCAGGGACACTTTCCACTAGCCCAGGTTGCTCAGAGCCTCATCCAGCCTGGCCTTGAACACCTCCAGGGACGGGACATCCACAGCTTCTCTTGGGCAACCTGTTCCAGAGCCTCACCACCCTCATAGTAAATGATTTCTTCCTAATATCTAATCTAAATCTACTCTTGTCCTATCACTGCACTCCCTGAGGACGAGTCCCTCCCTATCTTTCCTGTAGCCCCCTTAAAGTACTGGAAGGCTATAAGGTCTCCCCAGAGCCTTCTCTTCTCCAGGCTGAACAACCCCAACTCTCTCAGCCTGCCCTCATATGGGAGGTGCTCCAGCCCTCTGATCATTTTTGTGGACCTCCTCTAGACCCACTCCAAATGGTCCACGTCCTTCTTATGTTGGGGATCCCAGAGCTGGATGAAGTACTGAGGTCTCATGAGAGCACAGTAGCAGGGGAGAATTACCTCTCTCAATCTGATGGTCACGCTTGTTTTGATACAGCCCAGCATATGGTTGGCTTTCTGGGCTGTGAGTTCATATTGCTGGCTCATATTCAGTTTTTTTATCCACTAGTACTCCCAAGTCATCTGCAGAACTGCTCTCCATCCACTCATCACCCAGCCTGTTTGGGATGACCCCAAACCAGATGCATGATCTTGCACTTGGCCTTGTTGAATTTCATGAGGTTTGCATGGGCCCACCTCTCAAGCCTGTCAAGGTCCCTCTGGATGACATCCCTTCGCTCCAACATGTCAACCACACCACTCATCTTGGTGTTTCAGCAAACTTGCTGAGGGTGCACTCAATCCCACCATTCATGTCCCCAGCAAAGATGTTGAATAATACTGGTCCCAACACGGACAATACCACTCATTGCTGATCCTCCTGAAGCAGGGTCGGACAGGGAGAGGTAACGGTAAAAACTGACTGTATTGGAAATGTTATATTCTGCTCCAAAATTCACCCTAAGAAAGGTGAATTGCAGAGAAGGGTCAGCTGGTGCTGGGGGTACGTGAGGTATGCTTCGAGAAACAGGAACTCTCTGGTCTCAATTCCACATTTAGAAACCCTGACTAGTGAAGAGCTACTGGTCCTGGGTGGTCTCTCTTTCTTATCAGCTTGCCAAGTGGGTTGCTGAGGAGCCAGTGGCTGAACTGTCAGGAAATAAGGTACCTTCCTGAAGTCTGGAGCTTTGCTGGATCAAGCTGTTTCTTCTTGGCATTTAATTTTCAGTCAGCCTTGGCATCTGATGAAAACAAAGCTCCTAAATGGCATAGACAGGTGTGCTTTTGTAGAACGGTTCAGGGAAACACTGCGCTCAGAGGCACAGTAAATAATAATCTGCTCCCTTTCAGCACAGAGGAGAACAAATTTGCTTCAGTCTCCAGCCTAAGCCGATTTCCTGTATGGTGTCTCAGAACTTTGTACAGAAAATGATACAAAAATGTTTACAGAGAATTGTGCCCCTTTATAGGAATAAAGTTTCTAAGTGCCAGGTTCGGAAGGTGGTTAGACAGTGATGTCAAGGCAGCTAGATGCCCAGAGACGTTTTTAAGGGCTCCTCAGTGTCTAATTTGCATTTTAAAAGCAGTTAGAGAACATGGGCACTTCTGAAAGTCTTGGGAGATTCTCTTTTGTGCCCTAAGAGACCATTTTAATTCTAGCCCTGCAGGGCTATGGACATATTTCACTCCATTCTGCTTTGTCCACTTGCAGTACTTCTGTTGTTACAGTGAATTAAATGGTCCTTCTGGAGCTGAGTCTCCTCTATCAGGAGATGCAGGAGTGAAATTGTCTTTCTTGAAGACATGCTTCATACAAATTACAGCTGCAGCTTAAATGCTCATCCAGGCACTGCTCAACGCTCAGCTTTCTGTACAGTCCTATCTAACCCCACTGAATTCACCCTTTTTATTACTGATTTAATTTTTAAAAAGACAAAAATAACAAAAAAAAAAAACAAACCCTAAAACCCTTCTTCAGGCTTTTAAGATTCTTGAAAGCTAAAATTGCTTAGGCGGTTTCCCCAGCACGAATGGATTTCAAATGAAAACTAAATGACGATTTAACTTTGATCTTGCGTTTTGTCTGAGGCACTCTAAAACCAGCCCCACAAAGTGACTGCGACTTAAATGGGATTCCTCTAAACAGTCATCACAGCCTCTTAATTCCAGCACTAAGCTACTAAATGTGAAATGGTACAGAATCGTATAATTGCAGCCAGACATTATAAGCAATAATTATCTGTAGTCTGTCACAATACTTCTGTTGTAATTTTATACCTCATTGTAGACATGCTGTCTGCTTTACTTTCCACATACCAGCAGCTGTCTGTGGTAGTAAACTGCTCTGAAACCCTTTTTTCCCCCTGTATTAACATGATTACTTAGGTAAACTTGCTTCATACTTAGCCTGCCTGGATCGTTGAATGAACAGCAATGTTAATAGTGGTGCCATGTTTGGTGTGATTAATCCAGTTTTTCCTTCAGTACCAGTATTTGCCTTGGGTTTGCAGTTTTCTCTGGAATCCCACAAAGGCGTCTGTCCTGTGCTAAGTGTGTGTATCAAGTCTTGTTGATTATTATTCAGTGTGACAGTGGGATGACTGATAAAATAAATGAGGAGAATAAATAGCAGAATTAGTTTTTAATTTCTTTTTTCCTTGATTGCTCTCACTGTGTGTTTGAAGAGGCATGAAATTATGGTAACTCTCCTGTATTAAAAATTGCCAGGAATTTCCGTGGATTCACTTGTAGAAGGGCTGATCTCACACAGAAGCAAAAAAAAAAAATGGCATTTTTCTTGCATTTTTCTTGGTTTTTTTTTCTTGTTTGTTTGTTTGTGGGTTTTTTTGGGGGGGTTTATTTGTTTTTTTTTCACAAGCATTCATGTCAAACACTTATCTGTCAACATGATGCTAGTAATGTTTATAACATGAAAGACTTTCATACTGATGGGTTCTGTTCATTAAATTCCATATTCTGCCTGAGTAAATCCAGCAATGTTCAGTCTTATAGGCATGGCAGGAACTGTGGGTGTATTTATCTCTTCATATAATCAGGCATTTAGAGATTTGCATTTATCTGCATTGGCAATAACTGCTCTCTAAAGACATACTGAATCGCACAGGGCCACACCATGAAGTTTTCAGTACTCATCTTATATGATGAACATTTAGCAAGTGCTCCTGTTCATCAGACTAGTCTGTGAGCTGATCCACAGGTGAAGGTGTTGCTTTATCTGCTCCACTGGGCAGGATGGTCCTGCATATACATATCTGCTCGTCAGATATTGTGTTCCCTTCAGTATGCTGGTCTGACATTTAAGGAGCCAGTGTTGCTCTTGTGCAGCTCTTACACACATAAATCCATGCTCATTTTATTTATTTTCTTATGTGAATGATTGTTAAGCTTTTGAGTAATGTATATTGTATTCTTATAATTAGTATATCTGAAATCCAACACCTCCCTGCTAGGTTTTACATTTGTGATTTTATACCAGTTTCTTCTCCACAGATTTCAATTATACTATTTTTGTTTCATCTTATACTGAAAAAGCACCAGCAGATTTATTAGATGTATTCTGGTTTATTTGAGAGAAAAGAAAGATCGATAATTTTACAGATCTTTCTTGCTGAAGTTCTATCTTTATTTGGTGAGCTTGTTTTGATAATGGATTTTTACATTAGCTGGCTTTTAGGGGCTATTTTAATAATCTAGACATATAATATTTTCTATTTTTAAAAGCAGTGGTAACATTTTCTAAAGACAGATCTAAGAGCACAGTTTTTTCCACATTGAATGACCAGTAGATGGCTGAAATTTGGAGACTTTTTGTCAAACTGTAGTGGCCTTAAATTTCATCTAATTATTCTGAAAGCCATGGGCCACACCATAGCTAACATTTCATGCTTCCTATTAGGCAGCATGTGCTTAGTTTACAATGTGATATGGATCCAACAGATGATACTAACTTCTTCAACACTGCTGAAGCCTATGGAATAATCCAGCTACAGATTAAATTTTCTCCATCATTCAGTCTTTTCTCGTGTTTGTATACAGTATTCATGGTTATGAGAGAGCTGTGTTCACACTGAAAAGAGTACTTCAAAAATGTGGCTAACAGTAAAGAAATGCTTACAAAAATATGTTGTAGTCACGGTTAGAAGCAGATTTGTAAACTTTAACGCTTACCTACATGTTCTTGATTTAAGAAAACTTAATAAGGCTAAATTCAGCTTGACTGCATTGTTTAGCAATAACATGCCCCTTGGATTGCAAGATAAATACAGCATGTATTTCCTGTGCGGAGATTTGCAATGAAAAAATATAATTGCAAACATTTATGCAGAAATTAATTTATACCTCGACCTGAACTTTGTCACAGTGAAACGGCTGATAGTTTTACAGTGACTCCTGCGGAAGCAGTAGCATGCCCTAATTTTTTTATTCAACATTTCCATCAACATTTGTGCATAGAAATCCACACTGCTCTCCACTGCCATCTTCTATCCCAGATTTTGAACTTTTAACCCTAGAATGTTTCTTGAGAGGCTCTAAATTCCTGAAATAACAGGAGTATCTGTTGACACAACTGTAGGCACGTGCTTAAGGAGATGAGGGTAACAGCATGCATCAGGTTTGGAAAAGAGATGGAAAAAAGNTCCAGTGCTCTGTCACCCTCACTGTAAAGAAGTTACAGCCATTGAAATCACATGAGTTGTAGATGTGGACAAATACATCTTTTTACATTTTTGAGAAGAATATTTGGATTTCTCCAGATTTTGATAAAAGACAGCAGCATCACAAAATGGAGGATGTGTGTCCCACATTTGATCCCACAATAGGTCTTTTTGAAGTAAGATGCAGTGGAGGATGAATGATGGGAGCCATCTTTGCCTGTGGGTATGGTGCCTCTCTTACTGCACATTGAACAGGAGATGCGGGGTGATGGAGCAGAAAAGCAGCTCTGTGAGAGGAGCCTTGGCAGCTAGGAACTGTGAGGACTCTGTAAATACCATCCTCAGTGCATAAGGGCTTGCAAAATCTAAATATTTCTCTTTGGTGCCTTTTTTATAGGTAGGAGATTCGAGAGGTGGGAACTGGAGGAGGTATGTATCTGCCCCAGTGTGAAACTGCATCTTCTTCTGGCAGCAGTTAGGGGACAATGGATCCTGTGTGACACATGGGCTAAGGAATAGATTTACTATTTCCAGTGTGTGCCTGTGTGATTTTTTGACAGAAAGTATGTTTGGTCAGATTCCAGTAAGTTTGCTCATTTGTTGTAAAAATAGTAAAAATTGTTTTCTAAGGTTGTGTGTTCTCTCTTGTTTTCAATCCTACAATTAATACATATGCACCACTTATATTTTGGAGACATATTTGGTCTCATTTTTCTGGCAGTGACAAATGTTTTTACAGTTAATAAGAAAAAATTGTTGATTTGCATCACTGACAAAGGAGAAGAAACGTTTTTTAACAGCAGTTTGCAACCATCAGCTCTTCCAGGGCAATATTTAGATACTTACTAAAGAAAACATTTTACCAGTGATTTGGCTTAAGCTTCTCCTAAAAAGGTAATGATGTGAAATTGTGATTTCTGGGACTGAGAGGCCAGTCCTGAATTCCACAGTAGTTGAATGCATGTGTTTACTATTACTTTGTCACATGTTTGTTTAATCATATCAGCTAATATTACATTGCAAGAACACTCCAGGTTCATTTTATTTGGAGTTTGCTATAGTTTATTTTTGCACATGTTCTATTATTAATGAGCCTCCGAGTACTTTGTCATATACATTGCATCATGTAATTACTAATTTATGCTTATTTTTCCTGCCTGTTTCCATGTATGTTCAGCATGTATACACAAATTCCAACCTTTTACTGGACCAGTAAAGGAGATTATATCGCAGATTATGGTAAGCATTATTTTGAATTCTGTTTTAAAGAGACATGTACAGAACTTCTTCCCTAGTTGTCTCTATGGCTTCCAGCTGCAAGATTATTTCTCTCCTCTGGTTGTAGTGTCCCTGACTGCCCTTATTTACATTTATTTTCCTTTGGACCACCTCTCTTGATCCTTCTGCGTCTTAGTCAGATTTGTCATCCAGATTCTCCAGCGAAGACACAGCAGAACCAGCAGACAGAGCTGCTTGAAGGTCAAGGGTCCATACTGACCTGTGGGAACGGTCTTTTGCAGGATGATTCTGGCTTTCCTTTCATATATATGTTTTTGAGTCTGCTAATCATATGCAATACCCAGAACAAAGATGCAGCTGTGTCAGGAAACAGGACATGCTCAGGGAGGATGGTGTCTTTCACTGCGAACTTCTCCAGCCCCTCAGAAGTGAGTTTGTGTGAACTCATATTTATTAAAGTTCTGAATTTCTGCATGCCTTCATAGGAATGTCATAAGGCAAGTTCTGGATAGAAATTTCATTTCTTGATGAGTTCCTACCTCAGTCGGAGCTGCTGTTTCACAGTGAAAGCAGATGCAGACTGTCATCTGTTATGGCAAGTTAGTGTTGTTTAGATCAGCAGTGGCTCAAGCAGTTGTTTGCAACTTGGCTCTCACAAGGTCTCCTGAGCCAGGCTACTTTCCACAAAAAGTGGAAATTATCTCATCAGGAGGGTCATCTGAGCTGTCACAGCCATTGTCAATATGGCACTCTCATGCAGGAGCAATGGTGTGGTACTATTCAACATAGAAAGTGCAGTTTGGCACACTCTTGCACACCCACTTCATGTCAGGCTCAAATATCTATTGAATGTCTCTCAACTCACAGGGTTGCATAGCTTCAGAACCAGTCCCTGGCAAACTGCATTCAATACCGTGACAGATGGAAAAAAAAGAAAAAATATGCAGTAATGTTTCTCAGCTTGCAAAAAGCAAAAAATCTCCCATTCTCTATGGAGAAACCTAAATCCATTACACAATTCAGTCCTCCCAATATCTGCTTTTGTCTGCCAATTCAGAACAATCACGGACCCAAAGACCGCATCTACAGCAGTAACACTGAGGAACCATGGTGTGGTGCTTGCAATTGGCATAGGGCATTACACTGATTTATACCCACTGACGTTCTCATCCAGAGTGTGTTAGCTCTTATGTGTGAACCTAGTTGGGAGGATGAGCAGAACACTGAATTGTCCAAGTCTGTCAATATCTCTTTTGCAGCTGCTGTACAAGGTTACAGTAAATTGCACTATAAGATCTTTCTGAAACCAGAGTTTTCATTTAATTTTAAATTTTCTCCAGTATGTAATGCACTTCCTCTTCTTTCCAAAACAACGGACCATAGATCCCCATATAACATCTTAAGTTTTTGAAATGAGGGTTAGCAGCACATCCATTAGGAGAAAATCTCTAAACCACCCTAAAGTTTTTCCTTATTTTAATGGTCAATGTTCTTAAATAATTTTCCCCTCACTGTATATTTAATAGGAGAGATATATTTCATTTTATTGATACAAGGTCATGCCCTGCACTACATTAAAGACAACTGTGTGCTGAAATGGGCAGCCAAGGAGCTGCCTGCAGTAAGGAATTGTGGGCTGAGAGTCAGTCTCAGTCTTTGGAGGACCAAGCAGAAGTTGTAATGGTTATTTAGGGAGATGGTACAGATCACATCTTGGAAAAAAAAGTTCCATTATCAGGAAAGAAAGAAGCTACAAACTGTGTTAGAGAAAGGTAGGAAATCTGGATAATGACTGGGATTTGTGAAGAGAGCTGTTTTACTAGTGTAGGGAAAATCTATTAGCTAAAACAGAGAATGGTAGGAGAAGACTATAAACATTTTCTGTTAAAAATTGGATGATGCTGAGACACATGAAAGGAAATGTTGCTAAGAGATGTGAGAAGGAAAGCCAGAATGAGTTTGGAATGAAGAGTGGTTATAGGGTTATCAGCAAAGAGATGAAAAGTAAAACTACCTGAGAGAGTAAGGTGACTCAAGGACCTGAGTTAGATCACCCCATCCAAATCATCACAAATTCTTTCTTGGATCTCCTTCTCTCTTTTGTGATGCATGCAAAAACTTCAAACTGCAAGTTATCTCTTCTTGCAGTGAGGGAACAAAAGTTGTCCTGGAGGGATTCAGGTCATGCAAGATCCTGCTCTTGGAAGAATCATCAACATGTATGCTCTTCAGATGTTATATGCTCTGTGAGATTCATATGCATTCATATGTGGCTATGAATATTACGTGGTTTTCCAAAATATAAGTGATTTTTTTTGTATTTAAGTGTAGCACATGGTGACTCTCTGTTGCCTTGATACTAGTTATGAAAGAAAAAGATCTAAAAATAGGATCATTTTAATTACTTACATTACAATTTTGGTAGAAATATTATTTTAATACGATGAGTACCTAGCAATGGTATGATTATTGTGTTGAGCTGCACCGAACAACATTAGCAGCTTCAGAGTACTTGTCTTGGCAGCTGTGGCAAAACCTAAAGTCATCAGTACTGCAGCTGACTGTTTTTACTGGAAGACCCTGTGAGAGGAACACCCAGAAGATTGAGAAGAAATCCTAGATTAAAAGAGGAATGTTAATTTCTTTAAAAACAAGAGCAGGAAAATGTGTATTTGGGAAGAACCTAGTGCTCTTTTGTATCCTTCTCATAACTTGCATAATCCAGTTGCTCTACCTTACAAGACTTTTAATTTCCACAGTATCCAGTTGTCACACACTCGCCTTGCTTACAGTATTGATACAAAGCAAAGGTAGACAAGGGAGCAGGAGGACCACTTTCTCTTCTGAGCAGTTCAACAACTAGATTAGAGGATCAGGCACGTGTTGTGTCTAGCTCCATGGATTGACAAATCTTTCATTGCTGCCTGCAGGAAGGCAGTATACTTAATCAGAAACCCCATACCACAGTGACTGGGGCTTTCTCCTTGATGATGAGGTTGGTATTTCTAAACTCTTTCAGACTGTCAGGTCTTAGAATCTACCTGTCTAATTTCTGAGACCAGTGGTTTCAACACTATTTTACAAGAACTTGAAAAGATTGGATATGCTCTGATCATGCCCAGCATATTTAACTGTCAAAGGTACTTAGAAGCAAAGATTTCTGGTTTTGGGGCTTCAGAAGTCCTGAAGTGCCTAGGTGGTCAGTTCATGAAGCATGGCAAACTTTTAGGGGTGCCTAAGGATGCAACTTTGTGAGCCAGCAGAAAGTTTTCACTTCTGAGGTGCCTCAGCAGTACGGTTGGAGCTTTCCCTAATTTTCTCCTGAATGTGTTTAAATTTTGCCTGAGGCTCCTACGTGCTTCTTAGGATCTGTTCCATAAGCTTCAGATATGCAGAGGATTTTAGAAGCATCATCTATTTCAAAAAAAACCCCAAAAAACAGCAAACAAAAAACCTCCAAACATTCAGAACAGTCCACGTAATGTATTGCAATAATCTTGTCTGTTTTCTGTGTTTAGCAGCCAGCTTAGCTGGGATACAAAACCTCAATAATTAAATTACCTCAGGCTTGATTTCATAAACCAGAATTGCAGAACAGCCTTGACCCCTAAATCAGTGCCTTGACCACTAAATCTTCTTATGACAAACAGCCAAGAAGTAAATATTTGCTTACTTAACTGTGATAAGAACTGATCCCACAACCCAAGTTCATAGAAAGCTGAAACTTTTACAGGATATTAAGAAGGCTGTGGTGTTTCCTCATGGAGGACAACAGTAAGTTTACAGCTCTTTGTGA
>VZTO01001137.1:0-10990 GCA_013400615.1 Syrrhaptes paradoxus | reverse complement strand
GCCAACATGTTAACAGCTAACATCTCAGCATAAGACATTTATCATCATCAGTTAGTGTGCTACGGAGATAGATATCTGCATAACATACTCCATATCAAGCAGTGGATTATAGGTAGCTGCTACAGGAAGGCATTTGTATATATGCCTAACTAGAGCTTACAATTTACTATTTTTTAGAGTAATTCATACTCTGGTTTTGGAGTCCAGGTTTTATAAAACATACCTGGTAGGAAACTGTAATAGGCTGCCTTTGACCTACAACATAATAGCTTTTTCATTTTTAAACAGCTTCAGAAAGTATTTCCTGAGTATTAAATGCTTCATTTAGTAGGGCAGAATTTACTCTTTGATTGAAATGACCACTTGCTTAATTACAACTGATGCATAACAGTGAAAGAAAACAAGCAAAACAACAGTAAATGATCAAAAAGGTACATGTTTATCTAAGATACCATTATGTAACTACCTGTTTTTACTGTAGTAGCAAGCCAAATAGACAGACCATCTGCATGCATAAAATGTTTCCACTTACATGGCATGAGGCTTTGATAGTCTTTTGCAGACTCCTTGTTGCTTTGAAATGTAAATATGATCTAACTGCTGGGCTTTCACTTTAATTTCAGTGAGGCTTTTGTCCTGACCATTTTGAGTTCAATGTCATATCTTCTAAGCAAACACATTGAAAGAAATTTGCTCTTTTAGTATCACCAATATTCTAAACATGGTATTCACAGCTTTTGTATGCTCCAGCTGTTTTATAGATGAATAATTATAAGACTTGAGCCTATTGTTAGCACATTTCTTGTAAAAATCCATTAGGAAAGTATACCATACTGCTTGGCAGTGTATTCCATGCAGAAATGTAAAGGAGATGCCCTTCTTTGTGTAGAAAATATGCTCTTCACAAACATAGCTTTAGCGTTTGTAGGAGACAACTGAACTTTCCATTAGAGTGAGAGCAATACAGAGATACCTGGTGAGAGGTAATAACCCTTTCAAGTCGCAGGGTCCAAACATTAAGTATTTTGTGCATGCCTGGTTTCTCTTCACTGGTTAAAAAAAAGACTCAGTTGGTACACAAGGTACTGTTTAAGTGTAGGAATGTATAACTTTTGAGATGTGGAAGTCCTGAGACTTGAATAGGAACAGTGTAATCATTTTCGTCAGTCTTCCTCTCTCCTATGGAATTGGCTGTCAAGTATTTCTTGTTCCCTTTGTTCCTGGTGGAGTTTCTGTGTTAACAGAAGTGCTTCACGTAGTGCATGTTGTCTACATTTCCTGAAGGTCAATACTTTTCTTGACCTAAACAATGAAACTGGTTACAGCCACTGAGGCGATAGTTATTTTCTAACAGATAGTTTCATCAGATTTTTGTACACCAGTAGAGTGCTTTACAGCCTGGATGTGAAATCTGCAAGAGGCCATGCTTATGAGTCCTAGCCTGATTAAGAAATGAAAGAAAAAAACATGGAACATTTTTACTGATCTAAGAGTATGTAAAAATCTGTTACCCAAAACCTGTCTCTTAGCTATGTTTTCTTTGAAATTATTTGAGTTCCAGTAGGACATGTGAAAGCTGTATAAAAAGGATTTGACCATATGCTTGAAAATGCTGTCATCTGTTATGTCTGTCATATGGAGTTGACAGCTCTCATGCTATCTCCATAGGACTGAAGGGTCTTTAGGTATATCAGTAGGAACACACTGGGCAGACATAACCTTAATCCTAACGCCAGTCCCTCTGTCTCCAGCAACACTTATTCTTCTTTCCCTTTCTGGCAGAACTACAAGGTTAATTTTAAAGAGGCACTGTACTGTATCCTGTAATCATGAAAAATTTCCACAGAAAAGATGAGCAGAAAATGGAGAGTTCAGCAACCTCTAAATGTATGTTTCTATGGGAAGAGATTTTTGTTTCTGAAATAATCCTAAAGAATCAATTTTCAGCAGGTAGACATCTGGATACATATGTCAAAATTGGGCAAGAATTATATCTCTGAACACACAAATCAATACCTACCCTGTAGGCATTTGTGTACCTAGCATGTGACAACTTCAGTTACTTATTTTGCAACAACTATTTTTCATGTGCTTTTGTACATACGTCTTCTGTTGACAGACTTTAGGACTGCCCAACAATTTTAATCATAGTTCTACCTAACAGTTAAGAATGCTTGTTTCTATTATCTGTCCAAGAATATGAACAACAATCCCTCCCCCCACTGCCAGCCATCTTCTTATCAAAAGCCAAACGCATGGTTTTAGTTTGTGCTTACAATTTCTGTAACATTAGTATAATTTCAGCCAATTTATGAAAACAGATCAGAGAGTAAAATCTATGTATAATTTTAATAATAGTTTTTTATAATCTTAAAAAAAGCAATTTGCTTGCATTCCTACTTTTATCCATGGTATGCTCAGATCAGTTGTTCGCTTCCCAACAAGTAATACTTTAACGCACAAGAAGCTCTAGTGATTTTAGTGAGGTTTCCCATCCAAAGTAGTTCAGTACAGCAAAGCAAAAGTGTCACAGGCTTGTACTATGCCTACAGTAATGAATTCATGATGGGGGTTTCTGAAAGTAATTGCAAATAAATAAAAGTAATTAGTCATAGTAGGGAAATGTTTTCAAAAGTATAACTATGTATCTACAAGAATGGAGTAAGGAAATAGGGGTATATCTTGGAAGATTTTCAGCAGTCGGTGGCATACATCCAACTGGACCCCTTGCCGTTTAAGATACAGTCTTCTGAATGAGACTAAAAAAAATTGCCAGAAGAAAGCTTTCTCTAATATAGCTTTCACTAAGCTTGNGTGACCATACATGCAATTTTGAGGAAGACTATGGAGGTGTGACAGTGTAAT
Source organism: Syrrhaptes paradoxus (assembly GCA_013400615.1). Lineage (NCBI taxonomy): Eukaryota > Metazoa > Chordata > Aves > Pterocliformes > Pteroclidae > Syrrhaptes > Syrrhaptes paradoxus. Next base: position 8,125 of record VZTO01001137.1, on the reverse strand, counting down.
GAGGGATGGAGGTCTATTATTGGCTTTTCTTGCAGTGATTTAAGTTAAAACTCTCTTCAGCAAGTCTAACTTTTCCCAGATTGAGATGAAATGGAGTAATTAACTGCAGCTGTCTCCCTGAAGAGCTGTGTGCTGTCTGGGCTGAGGTGAGTTCAAATGGCCTATCAGAACACAAAATGAGAGCAATCATAATGAATCAGACCAAGCATCCTGTCCATTTAACCCAGTCTGCTGTCTCAGGCCTACATCCTAGACTCAGATGTCTCAGGATAAAACAAGAATAGGGCAACCATGCAGTGACAGCGCCCAAGGTGTTGCATCCAATGCTTTGCAGGTCAGCAAGGCAAGACCTTCCAGGGCACGAGGTGTTCTTCTCTTGCAGAATTAAGCACTTGATGTGTAAGAAATAAAGGCAAATTCCCCAAGTTTAACAGAATTAAACAGTTCTCTTTAATTGACTTTTAATAATTGTTATAAAAAAACCATAAAAACTAACTCATGATCTCTTTCCATCTATCAAGAAAAGCTTTTTGTTTCCTGCAGATTTTCCCTTATGTAACATGTATATCCTCAGGTAACCATCAGAAAAAGTGCTGAAAGATTCTGAGCTTTAAAATCACCAGTAAGAGTCTCTAGACTGTAAGTTTAGGGTAAATCATAGCTTTAGATACATGAGGTCATATTCACTTCAAGCATTATGTTCTTGAAATCCCATGGATTAATTTAGCACAGCCTTAGTGTGATTTTTAGAAAAGTTCACCCAGAGAGCAATTGCTTCATGTTGGATGACATATTTAAGTCCTTTATTGTTTCTGACAAATCACTTTGCTGCCAAAGCATTTGAAAAGTTCACAGCTCTTGTGTCTCCAAGGTGCAGTATATTTATCATTCAGTCCTTCACTGGGCTCCAAGATATAAATTTTTTTCAGGGTCATATTCTGAAATATGATTATAAAATTGCTCAGATTATAAAAAGCTTATAAGATTATTTCTGAGGTTATTTTTCAGTGTCTTTTCTGCAAACTAGAAGTAAACAATTTGATTAGGCAAATATCTGAATCCAAACTCAGAAGCCTTATGCCACATTACTGTTGACAGAGCAGCCAAAACACTTGAGTGAGAATGGGTACTGCAGACCCATATATACATTTGTGCATCTCTGTTACTCTCTGTATGCACGTATAGATACACATTCATATACATGTTTAAACATGCATAGCTATGCATCTATATGCCTACTTATGTTAGCATTGGAATATGTAAGCATTTTTGTAAAAACTTTTGTTTAAATGATTTCTGTCATTAACTGACCTAGTGAAAAAAGAAAGAAATTACAAAAAGCCATGGCTGCTTATCATCCAAGATTAATTCAATCATACCTCTTTCAGTTTTTATGAGCTCTGTAGGAATATGTTTCATAGAATACATAAGTATAAATATACATGCACAGCTGGATGTTTCATATCTTTATTAAAATAGCATGTGATATTTCCCTAAAGCAAGTTACTTTTTTATCAGCATATCAGAAGCTAAGGAGGAAAAATGGAGCCATACTGTAACAATTTTTTAAACTTCAGATACACTTGTTAGTGTTGTCTTCTTTACAGTGATATTTGAAAGTTGTTACAAGCAAGCTTAATCACCTTTGCAATAAAAGTGGTTTATTTTCTTCAGAGATTAAACCATAGTGATTCAAAATACCATTGTGAATCTACAACGTGTAAAAATCACTGAGACTCATGCTGCAAATGTTAGTAGGGCTATTCAAAGCATAGTGTAAATAAAAGAAAATGACTAATGGAGAACTGTCTAATGCAAAGTAGTTTTCATCCATACTTAACACGTATTTCTAATATTATAGGCTACAAATATAATAGAAAAGGGGAAAAAAGTCACATTTTTATTATGTTTGAGAAAATATTTTTTATACAAAGAGAAAACACCTCATTGATTAAATAACCTCTTCAGAAAATAAAAATATCAGACACTTCCATGGCTGATTATATGCAGTATTAATGCATTGTTGGCTACTGTACTTTCCATAGACTATTTCTATTTTATAGAAATCAGTCATGAGGATTTTCTAATGACTCAAGTAGTCCTTGTAGACACAGTCATGCACGTAAATGGAAACACACACATGCACACATACACGCAGAGCATCACCGTTCTCATCCCCTCTTTTGTTCCCACCCACCTGCCCACACCAGCAAGGAACTTGTTCCATGGACACGGATGACAACAAATTGGTGTAGGGAGCAGTTATTATCCAGTTGCCAGGAATTCATTATTCATAACTGCAAGATTTCCTATCTACCAGAAAGAAAATTGATTATGTCACACAGAGACTACCACTGTTAGGGAGTTAGCCTTGAGGAACTTTAGGATCTCAAAAGTGTGTCATTCCTCATTGCAGCAGTGTTGTCAGTCTGCAGTACATAAAATATCATGTCAGCTTTATCACGCAGAACCCATACAGTTTATCCCTTCAGACTATACACTGTCTCACAAATCTTGCAAGTCCCACTATTTGAGAATACAGCATTTTTCCACAGGGTGCTTCAGAAGATCCAGTACTGTTGTAATAGGACCAATAGTAGCTTTGGTTACGAGCCTAAACAACTATGTATATTGGTCAGCCGCACAATGTTACTGTATTCTCTTCATCTTTATGTCCAAAGCTTTTAAAAGTATCTAGCTTCTTCACTGACAGAGAGCACACTGACAGAGAGGAGAAAAAAGAAAAGAAAAGAAAAAAAAGAACTGGTTAGTGTAGTTTCCACTCTATGGAAAGGAGGGTGAGGCCGTAGAGGGGAAGGGAAAGAAAAAGGAGTAAACATTTTAATGAAAATGACAGGTGCAGTCCTGAGCTCCTATACTATTTCCTCTCTACTTTCTTCTTTCTGTAAATGGAAGGAGAATCAAAAGCTCTCCACAGATGAGGTGTATCCTGGGAAAGAGAATGGGAGTATAGGACAGGAAGGCTCAGGGCATCTGGAGAAGAGGGATAGAGAGATCAGAGGCAGGAGTGGGAAAAGAGCAATGCTACATGCAGAGCTCCTGGAATGGGGCTGGACAGCAGTGAAACAGTAATGTATTATTCACTCAAAATATACAAACATAATAAATAAATAATGCATTATAAATACATAATAAATAGTAGAACTGTACATACCTACCAATGCCTGCCAATACAGCCTTTGAATAAGCATGAAAACAGTGTTGGGTTTTGGTTTTCATGGACTTTGAGTATTTTGTCAGATAAAGTTAGACCTTGAATCAGATTCTAATCGCTGATTTTCCAAAAAAAGCTCATGGGAAGTTTCAACAGTGTGATCATGTTTGCTCAGGCAGCTACTAGATTAATTTGCACATTTGCATGTGCAAATATTTTAATTCTGTGCACATTCGTGGAAAATTAGTCATACAGACTAACATTAAAATAAAGTACAGAAAGGGAACCCTTAGCCAACAGGCATTTATTGTACCATTAAGTGTACTGCCATTCGGATTATGATTGACAGAAGAAAATAAAAACAAACATGGGTTTTAGCAGAAACTGTTACTCTCAAATAAGAAATAAGAGAAGTGAAGGGCCTGACACAAGACCTCTGCTTTCCTTTTAATTACTACAGAATTAAAATGGTGTGGAATAAGTGCTTGCAGGAATAGAGCAATAAATTAGGATTTTCCACTAAGAAGCAGAAAGAAAAAGCTGTAGCCATGACTTCTTGTACTTTGTAACTGGTAATGAGCTACTGTAACATGTAATGAGCTACTCTTAAAGAAAATATACTTAGCTTGTTGGCTATTAAAAACAAGAGCCCTGAAGAGTTACAGAATGTAGCTATCCACAACAGGGAGGCCACATATAAATCTATTTTTCCTTTTTTTGAATCTTTAGTTCTTTTCTAACAATTAAGCTATATCAAGAAGTTTATTACTATGGTTGGTTTTGGTTGTGGTTTTAAAATATGCTTACATGAAGTGCAGACTTTGTAATATTGTATTTTTAAAAATAATTAGGTTGCTAGGTTTTGCATTATACAGGACTCGTAAGAATATAAGCTATGTACAAATAATAGTGTATGCACCAACCACATATGTGACTTCCATGTTTTATAACTGCTGTGTGACTGATAAACATAAAAATCTGTTTGCACTGGTCTATCTCTGGTTTACATGGCCAAATGGCTTTATGATTCTCATATTGGCCAATTTTTAGGAACATGTCTCTGAAAAGAGTAAGTTGACAGGCTCTTGATGCCTGTGACAATATGAATTTCCCATAATTTTTTAAAGTTTTTTCATCTGCCAATCTAGATAGTGTCTGCCCAGAGATTGATTGCTGATAGATAAAGCAGTAACTCTACAAACAAACAGTTCAGGTGTCCATCTGTGTCTTACAGGGACAGTACTCATAATTCAGCAAGTGTACTTGACTGAATTTTAAAGTCCCTGTGGACCAGAATGGGAAAAGGATTGCTGGGAGAAGTTACATCTCATATTACACTAACCGATACAGTTGGAAAAAAAGCATGCTATCAGACATGCAATCCACTCTTCAAGTCTAAAAGAGAAACAACAGGTTTCTCTTCAGGATGAACAATTTCTATGATTTTTTACAAAATCTTTCAACCAGTTATGAAACCAGAAAAAAAAAAAAAAGAAAGAAAAAGAAGAAGAGGAGAAACAAAAGGATCTTGGTTACATAAAAGAGCAAAGAAGCTTATTACTGACAGGGGGAAAGGTGTGATGGCCATTAGTACTTGAAGACAAGGCAAGAGAGAGGTCTTTGGTAGCATGGCCCTGACAAGGGTGAGTAATTAGCTGGTGACAGCTTTTGGGAGAAATTCTAATGTATCATAAAACCAGGAGCTCTACTGAGTTGGTAATTTTCAGTGGAATAAAATTAGAATATTTTATTTTTCTAGGCTATTTTGACTCACTGGGTTCAGCGCATTGTTACAGCTCAGTGGCCCAGGACAAAAGTGTATTCCAGTACTATTTTCTTTCCAACTTGTGGAGAATAATTTACTGTTTATCTTTCCCTCATGAAGCAGATTACCTTCCACAGTCACATCCAGTGAGCTGTTTTCCTTGGGTAACAGGTAACCAGACCTCTTCCCACACCTACGTCTTTTTTTTTCCTCTACACCCATAGTTTCAGTTCCGATGGAAATTTTTCAACAAACAAACTCACTGTATTCCTCTCAGGACCATCACCGAAATCTGATCTACTCCTTATTCAGCAATGGAGTGAGTAAGAGAACTGAAGACTTTACTTTGTTAAGTGTCTCAGAGTAAATGTAATTCAGCTTGCTTATCTGCTCTCTCCTCAGTCATGTATATCACCATAATAATCACTGCTTGTTCATATATTTTGGATTCACTGCCACTTACAGCTGTCCACACAGAAGATGCCCAAATTCAGTGGCAATTTGTCTTCTTTAATTTGGTTTACATCATTTTCATTCAAAGTTGCAAAGTTTTCTAATTAGCACTTATGCTCTTCAGAGTGGGTGATACGTGTAGCTCTTGCTTTTTATTGTCTGCACAGTTCATACCACTACTTGAACAACCATTTAATGCAAGTTTTTGTGACTTTTTTGCAGGAGGGTATACAATAGAGCAAATAAATAAAACTTCTCAAATAAAAGAAGTTGGAATGAACTCAACAATGCTGCATATGAATCCTATTTCTGCAAAGCTCCCTTCTTGTCAAAGGACTTAAACACATACAAATCCTACTGGTTTCAGTGACGACAGCATACATGTTTAAGCATGTATTATGTACCTCACAGAATCTGTCTTTTAGACAGATCTACTGGGTGAGAGAGGGGCTGGTGGGGTGTACTAAAATATAGGATAGTGGCACCCATAACTTTTTTTTTTTCAGATATAAAGAAGAAAATTTCATGAAATATACTTTTGAAAGTGAATGCTAAATTTCAAAAGCTTATAGGAAACTTCGAAAACTGGTTTCTCATATTACCACTATGAAATAGCGGTGGTAGAAGAAAATAATTATTATTTTTTTAAATGGTATATCACCAGATGTCCTTTCTCAAGTATTCTGTATACAGATGGCAGCGTTTCTTATGTGTAAGTGTATTTGTCCATATACAGAAGCAATCTCCTTAGATATTCTGGGCTATCAAAACAAGACAGAGAAATTAATGTGCCCTCTTCCGTGCTCTCTTCCCTTTAAATCTGCCTCCTCAAACTAGCAGATACTTCCCATTGTGTATTATTCATGGACTGGCTTTGCAAGTTAACTACCAGTGTTCTTGATCATTATAAATGAAACCTAAAGGCCAGTCCAATCTAGGGAGCTGCAAGGGAAGTAATTTATTTTATAATGTATGACATATCTAAATATAAGTGTAATTACAGAAAGTTTTTGGATGCAATTTAGTTCCTGCTGGCTCTGTATTTAATGAAAAACTTATAAAATATAATGATGAAGTACATTATTTACATGTATGTAATTTGTAAAACTTCCAAAAAGAAGGACTATTTTGCATGAAGATAATAATGGCCATTACAATCATATTACACCCAGGAACATGAAAGGAATACTAGATTAAAAATGGATTGCCACACACACATATATATTTAATTGAATACATAAAAGCAAAGAAAAGCAATGCAAGTTCTGGTATATATTCTTGCTGTCATGAATATTTACTCATAGTTCTTATGAATCAGTAGCTTTTTTCCTACGGACAGCCTGGAACAGACTGTTCCTCATACAATCTATGTTCTGCAATCCAATGCAATTCTTAGTTGATTTATTTTCAGTTATGTTCACAGATGGAGGCAGAAGCTGATCCCCTGACTTTGAACAGTTTGATGTTCATTTGGAACATGAGAAAAACCTAGTGGTGCCGTGATAAGGCCAAGACAAGACTTTAAAACGCTGACAGACAGCTTTTCTGACTCACTGGGAAGTCTGCAGAGCCAGCACAGAGACTATGCAACATGACACTTAGTCTTAACAGTGCTTTCACCTCAAGCTGGCAAGCAATGCAAGATTAAGCAGAACAAGTGGCATTCAAAAAGAACACATAAGTAATTATGCAAAGGCAAATCTCACTCAGCAGTGGTAATACTGCTGTCCTTCTGAGATTACTGCTTCACCATTGTGTACATAAAGGATTCAAAATAAATAGCCATTCTCCAGGAACTTGCAGGCTGAAGACAGCATGCAATGCATTGTGCAAACCCACAATTAAGGCAATGACTAAGGCACCTAGTGAAAAGTATCTCCATAAAAACGCCTGCTGTAATGGCTCTCACAAATACTCCTAGGAAGAAATATTCCAAAATATGGAGCAGTGTTGAGCCAGTGATTATTGGTTTCTGCCACCTCATCTGAATGTGCAGCTGCACAGAGTAATAGTGAAATTAATTTGAAGTTTACCCATGTAATAACAATATTTCCTGGAAAATGTATGCATATTGATTCAGATCAAATATGTGAACAACTGGTCAGTCTCCAAATAGGCAAGTTTTACAGCAGCAGCAACAACTGTTTATACAAAGACAGCCTTAACCTCTGATAAAATGTCTGCTTTGAAAGGAAAGGGCTACCCTGATACATTCTGTTGAACAAGGTAGAGGCTACAGCAGCAGTGACTAAAGTAATAAAGATCAATAAAAGTGACAGCACGATTCAGAAATGAATGTGATTTGCTGGTAGAACAAAAGGGTTTGCAATAGGCACTATAAAATGTAATTGAAAGTTCTATATATGCCTACATTAGTGGCTTAATTCTTTGGAAAACAGTATAGTTACTCTAAATGGCACTTCATGTTTCAAAGGTGCTTAAATTAATAATTGTTCAGGTCTGATTATATAAAAATTCGTACTATATTTCAGAAGATTTAAGAAGTAATGAATGTTGATTTAAGAGAAACAAAGTAACAGACAGTGTTGTGGAAATCATCATTATAGGTTAGCTTGCGCGTTGGTTGGAAAGCACGTCAGTACACATTGATTACATAGAAGCTGACTTTTCTATTGTTATTAAATACACCTACTCCTACAATGCTTACTCCTACTACTCCACAATTAGTACTGCCACTCATGATAATAATACAAGATCATAGAATCATAGAA